>CABHPQ010136086.1:0-11731 GCA_902168405.1 Peromyscus aztecus
GTTCTCCTCTCCGTTCCGGCTGCCAGACAAGGAGGAGTTCTGCTGCAGGACAGAAGCGTTCTCCTTCTCAGCTCCGGAGTCCTCCTTTGAGCAAAAGCCGAGACAAAGCAGAGCACCAGTGGCGTGAGGAAAGAGACCGTGCCCACAGCGAGAACCACCTCTGGTGTCTCTTCACTGAGATGTGAGAAGACGGAGCCACTATCTTTCCAGGGTCACCATCTCTGCCCCAGACTCAGGGAGACCTGAGCAGTGCTGACTCTAAAGGGAGCTTTGGCAAGGTGAGATACTCCAGGGGCCTCAGCCTCTTCAGAAGGGGGGTGGGGGCAAGAAGTAAAGGAGACCTGGGAGTGAGGGTTAGAATTTACATGCTGCCGGGAAGAAGCCCAACCCAATGGGATGAAAAAAGGAAGTGGCCGTGGGTACCCTGGAGTAAGAGACACAGGAGCAACACAAATCAGAGCATAGGGCAGCTCTCCTAGGCCCAAACTAAGTCCTAACACATTTCTCCAAAATCTCTCGTTTATGACACTTGGAACAAAGGACCAATAACCATATTCCGGCATATTCCAGAACCTTTGGGAATCCTGAAATGAAGCTCAGCAAGGCAAAGCAGAGTCCCCAGATAACCACACTTACATTCTGTCAGTGATGCCTGTGACCTGTCAACTGGGCTCTTCATTAATTTTTAGCACAGTCTGAATCTGGACCAATGTTTAGAGTGTGTGAGTGTGAGTGAGTGAGTGTGTGTGTGTGTGTGTGTGTGTGTGTGTATTCAGCGTGAATTTAAATTTAGAAAGTGACCTGGATACATGGGTAATTGAGTCTCCTCTCCGTACTAATATTTATACTCTCCTTTAGTTTCCATATTCTAAGTGTATTTTTGTACTTCTTTAAAGTGAGCAGTGGCAGCAGTGTCAGGGCGTGAAATATCACACCCCAAACCTGGCCTGGCCACTCACGCAGGCCTAGCAACCAGAAGCTGGCCTGGCAGCGCCCCCTAGTGGCACACCACGGAGGAGCGGAGAGTCCTCTCTCCAGTGGGAGGTTTAGAGGAGGCCTCAGACCCCAGCCAGCAGCGGCTGCTGTCACTGTGATACTGTGACCAGACAGCACAAAATGAACAGAAGATTCCTCTCAAGGGACAGCTGGCTGGGGTGCAGACACCAGCCTCGGGCTTACTGGGCCTGAAGACTCTGGATGACTTCTAGGTTTTACTGCATGCCCATACTATCTCATCAAGTCTGTTCTCCCCAAAAAAGTCATTTTCCTGTAGAGTACATGTGCTTGACCCTCCTGCGCTAAACCCAATGAATGGACCCACAGCCATTAGAGTCCTCTTCAAAACGACTGCCACAGGACACTGCTCACATGGGGCCAGGTGTGGGGGCGGTCTGTGTGGGCACAACAGAGCATCACCTACCACTCCCTCCACCTACCATTCCTCCACATCCAAACTCCAACATTACTTACAGGCCACTGTGCCTTAAACATGTTCTCAGATAACAGTGAGCGACATGAAGGGCTAAAACGTTGGCTCTAGGTCCCACAAAGTAGGATGCTGGACAGCTTATGGAAATGCTACTTTCTGGTCCCCTTCAGGCACAGGCAGCTTTGAGACAGGAAGTAAAGCATCCAATTGACTCAAATATTGATAGAAAAAATGAGGGGTTTGTCATGAGCTCCTCAGGCCACTTGGCCAAGGCAACCCTGTCGCCTCCCTCAGCACCAGCTCCCAGTTCTAACTCCACCTGCTGGCTGACAGCTTCATGTAAGCATCCCGTAGGCATGTTACACTCCATGTGCCTCAGCTTCCCTTGGGTGCCCCACCACAGTCCTCCCCTTGTGGTGACAAAACTACCCTCCTTCAGGCGCTGAGCCAGCGAGTTCTGCAACCACACATGGATGGCTGGATGGCTGTCCAGCCTGAAGCAGCAGAGGGGTAGCAGAGTTAGCTCGCTCGACCTCAGGCTGGCCTTGCCGGTCTATGCCACGGACCGCCAACTCCACCCTGAGACACATTCAGACACTGGTCTCTTCAGTCTTTCCTCAGATGTCACTTTCTAATCCTTGCCCTGCCCCAGCTCCCTGAGGGTGGGCTGTGTCTGTACTGCCTTCTAGCTCCCCAGCACCGGAACAGCATCTGGACCCGCAGTGTTCATCAGTATCTGCCAAATGAGCGACTCTCTCAGGATGGAGATCAGTCGCTCGGTCACACAGGCCTATTAGGCAAGCTTCTAACAGACAGCCAGAGACCCGGGGAAGGTGCTGTTCAGCTCCCAGGGGTAGGGCCTAGTGCGGGATAGGCTGTTTTGAGGGTACTATGAGGCAGGCAGAAGGGGAGAACCCACCGTGCTGATATGAAGAGCGAGGTTCTCTGTGTCTGTCTGCTCGTCCTGCTCTGAGGAGTCTGTCTCCTCCATCTGCTGGATCTCCAGCTCAGAGGGAAGCAAGGCTGTGAGGTAGGGGATGGTGAAGGGTCTAGCAGCAATCACTGGGAAGTGGAAAAGAGACACGACTCTGTCGAGCAGCCAGAAGGAGCCAGGCAGGAAAGCCGCCCAGTTACCATGACCTTGAGCTAGTCCATTTCTCTCCTACAAGCCGCCATGTTGTGCAAAGGCCTAGACAGCTAAGGACTGCTAACTCAGGTCTGGATGGGCTGCCTGAGGTGACGTGTGGGAATGGTTAGCGCCTGGTGCCCTTCAGTCACATGACTGCAGAGCAGGCACACAGCAGGCACTGAGTGGAAGCGTGCTGAATGAACAGACCAATCTCCCCACTCACCTCTGCATGACCCGAGCCGAGTGCCTCGGTCAACAAAGACTGAATGAGATGTAACCCAGGAAAGGACGCTGACAGGCAACTGGCTGCAGACGCCAGGGTCCCTCCCTACCACCTGGGCCACCATTCCACAGGAGACTGCTGCCCAGGCAGGGCTCCGCCACCAGTGAGGTAACCTAAACTCACTGCCCCGAGCAGCCTTTCTGTTTGGAGTCATCGGTTCAGAATAGTCTCTCCGGGCTTGGGGGAAGGATCCAGAGGTCTGAAGAATAAACTGCACTAGAGACAAACACGAAGGCTTGCTCATCTCTCCCCACCACACTGAGAGAAAGGAAAGATGGTGTGATTATCTCCACCAAGACAGGCTCCCAGAGGGCGACTCTCACAGGGGAAAGTGCTGACGTCATCCTTGAAGAGACTCTGGGTCTCGCCTGTCTTGGCCATGAAGCGGGTGAGCGCTCGCTCCACGTCTCGCCTCTGAGATGCAGCCTTCTCTCGCAGGACCTGGTAGTCAGACACCGGCTCCCGGTATGTCTAGAACAACAGAGACCAGGCTGAGCCCGGGCCGCCTCCAGCTCTCCTCAGGCCCTTGCTGCAGCTGTGTCCTGAGAAGGACCTGCTAACTAACGTTAGAGTGAAGCGATGTGAAGAGCAGCACAGGAAAGAGAGAAGACTGTCTCAGGACACACACTCATTAAGAAAATGCAAACGTCTAGTACATAGCTAGCCTCAGGTATAAGACACACAGCCCCAAGGGACCCTGGGAGGCAGTGCTGGCCCGTGTGCATGTATGTGCATACCGTACCATCCTGCTGTTTTCAAGCCACCCTCTCCAGACAGACACATGGTCCAAAAGGTCCCTCTAGAATTACAGACTACTAGCCGCGGTAGCACACGGCTTTAATCTCATCACCTGGGAGGCAGATGTAGGCAGATCTCAGTGAGGTCAAGGCCAGCCTGGTCTAAGAAGGGGGAGGGAGGGAGGGGGGTTAGGAGGGAAAACGAAATACAGACTGAGGGGAAGATGGTTCTGCAGACAATGACGCTCACCAAGCCTGACCGCTGGACTGCATCTTTAGGACCCACGTGGTCCAAAGGGAAACTGACTCCCTCACATTCTCCACTGATCCCACCCATCCCTGCACCACACACACACTGGGGAATGCCCACCCACACAGATAAATGAAATAAACAGAATTTATTTTAAAAAGGAAAGAAAGGGGCTGGAGCGATGGCTCAGAGGTTGAGAGCACTGGCTGTTCTTGCAGAGGTCCTGAGTTCAACTCCCAGCATCCACATGGTGGCTCACAGCCATCTGTAGTGAGATCTGACGCCCTCTTCTGGCCTGCAGGCAGAACACTGTATACATAATAAATAAATCAAAAAAAAAAAAAAAAAAAAAAAACCGGAAAGAAAAACAGACTGAAGCTGTTACTGTAAGGACAACTGAGAAAGCCAAGGACAGGAGACTCCTCCCAGTTAGTGCCTTGTTGGCCATCTCCGGGGAAATGCTCGAGATCCAGTAAGAATGAGAGAAGACCGTCAAAATACTTGAAACTATAACATTTTAACACTGACCAAAAACAGCAGGTTTTTTCTTTGTAAAGATTTTTCAAGGGCTGGAGAGTTGGCTCAGTGGTTAAAAGCACTTTTGTTCTTGCAAAGACCTGGGTTCAAGTCCCAGCACCCACATGGAGGCTCACCGCCTCCTCACCTCAGGCACCAGGCTTGTATGTAGTACACAGACATACATGCAGGCAAAAACCTCATATACACAAAATAAATCTAAAAAAATAAAATAAAGATTTTTTCAAAGATTCCCCCCGCCCTGCCCCGCCAATCTTCTAGTCCTAGAATTACAAACGTGTGTCACCCGCCCTGCCTGAGTGGTTCGTTTTTTACGATGTATTTTACTGGGTGTACAGTGGGGTGGTGTGCACATGTTTGTGTAGGTGCCTGAGGAGGTCAGACATCAGATCTCCTAGAGCTCGAGTTACAGATGGTTGTGAGCACCCACTGCGGGTGCTGGGAGCCACAGTCGGGTCCTGCGGAAGAGCAACACGTGCTCTTAACCCGAGCAACCTCTCTCCCGTCCCACAGGGCTTTAAGAGGAGGTGCTTGTGAACTTATTTACCGTGTGACAGTCAACTGAACTGTGTCATCTACAGACTTCCTATCGATACTTAAACATACGAACACAATTTCCTGACGTGTCTAAAATCATCCTAAAATGAAAACCAGATTTTGAATATGCTTGTTAAAAACATTAAGATGTGGGGTTGGGGATTTAGCTCAGTGGTAGAGCACTTGCCTAGTGAGCGCAAGGCCCTGGGTTCGATCCTCAGCTCCAGAAAAAAAACAAAAACAAAAACAAAAAACATTAAGATGCAGAATCTGGACATAATGGTACATATCTACAATGCCAGCACTTGGGAGACAAGAGGCAGGATGATGGCTGCAAGTTCAAGGCCAGCCTGACCTACAGAGGGAGTTTTAAGGCCAGCCCTCCCTACAGAGGGAGTTTAAGCCAGCCTGGTCTATAGTGAGTTTCAGGCCAGTTAGGGTTACAAAGTGACAGCTGACTAAAAATAAAACAAACAATAAACAAACAAAAATGTTGTAGTTATTTCAATGACATTTGACATTCAAGAACTTGGAATTTAATTTTTAAATAAAAAACATTTATTTATATCTATTTTATGTGTGTGTGTGCTGGGAGTGCAACTTCTACAGGCTAGGCCAAGTGTGTTACCACTGAGCTACAACCCTAGGCCCTAGCTTTGAAGATTTTGTTTACTTATGTATGGGTGGAGGGGAAGAGAAAGGAAGAGCGGAGGGGAGAGAAAGAGAAGGGAATGCTCACACCCGTGGAGGTTCTTGTAGAAGAGAATGAAGAATGTCCTGGAACTAGTCACCCAAGGCTGTCAACTGTTCAACACAGGTGCCAGGAATTGAACCCGGGTCCTCTGAAAGAGCAGCAAGCACTTAAGTGCTGAGCCATCTCTCTAGGCCTGTTTTTGTTTTTTGGGTTTTTTTGTTTTTGTTTTTTTTTTGAGACAGGGTCTCACTATATAGCCCTGGTCTGTCCTGGGACTCACAGAGATCCTCCTGCCTCTGCTTCCCAAGTGCTGTGATTAAAGGTGTGTGCCACCACACCTGGCCACATCTTTCAGATATAACTTTTTCAACTAAAGAACCATTAAAGAATTTAAAGCAGCCGGGCGGTGGTGGCGCACGCCTTTAATTCCAGCACTCGGGAGGCAGAGCCAGGCGGATCTCTGTGAGTTCGAGGCCAGCCTGGGCTACAGAATGAGTTCCAGGACAGGCTCCAAAGCTACACAGAGAAACCCTGTCTCAAAAAACCAAAAAACAAACAAACAAAAAAGAATTTAATAGCCAAGTGGTGGTGGCACACACCTTTAATCCCAGCACTTGGGGGAGACAGAGACAGAAGGATCTCTGTGAGTTCAGAGAATCAGAGTGAGTTCTGAGACAGCCAGGGCTGTTACACAGAAAAACCCTGTCTCAAAGAAAAAGAAAAAAAAAAAAAAAGAATTAAAGTAAGCTGATCTAAAGATTGAACTTGCAATTTAATATCCTACACCAAGATTTCAGAGAAAAAGCACAGGCCATAAGAGAAGGTCACAGATCAGAACTTTTAATAAGGGTGAGGTTCCCTTTTAATGTACACGATCTGTAGTAGATTAAGTGATACTATTCACATAAACAAGCACTTTGATGCAGGTATAATGATGCACACTTGTAATCCCAGCATCGAGGAGACAGATGCAGGAGGACCTGGAGTCTGAAGTCATCTTTAACTCCATACTGAGTTGGAGGCCAACGTGAGCTGTCTGAGACAAAGTCTCAAACAACCAACACTAAACGGAGCTTCTTACATTGTCTTTATTGTCAGGACCCATTCACACACTACATAAAAGAGGGGTGAACACTATGGACTGAATTGTGTTCCCATAAAAAATGTTTAGATAAGGCCGGGCGTTGGTGGCGCACGCCTTTAATCCCAGCACTCGGGAGGCAGAGGCAGGCGGATCTCTGTGAGTTCGAGGCCAGCCTGGGCTACCAAGTGAGCTCCAGGAAAGGCGCAAAGCTACACAGAGAAACCCTGTCTCGAAAAACCAAAAAAAAAAAAAAAAAAAAAAAAAATGTTTAGATAGCGTGAACTCCTAACTCCTGGCATTTCTGATGGCTTTATTTGGCAACAGAGTCACCAGAGATGGCATCAATCAGGAAGAAGTCATGAAGTAAGGACAGATGGTGTCCTCATGGGAAAACAAAGTATTTTAAACTGCAGAGACAGGAAGGTTGGAGGACACACTCATACACCAAGAAGTGCTGGAGAAATGCGGGCACACCCTCAGCTAGGGTGAGGTGAACACGGACTCCCTCACAGGGTTCAGAGGGAGCATGGCCCTGCTAACACCTGAATTTTCAACTTCTGGCCCCTAGCCTGTGAAATAAGACCTTTCCATTGCTCTAAGTCACTACTTTGTAGCACTTTATCATAGCAGCCCCAGGACACTAGAGAGCCCGCAGTCCAGGGCAAGGGCTGGATCAATTCCTTCCCTGAAGCCTGTCTCTCTCTTAGAGACAGCCTCTCACTCTGTAGCCCAAGGCTGGCCTCAAACTGATAGCAACCCTTCCGCCTCAGCCTTCCAAGTGCTGGGATTACAGGGGTGAGCCACCAGACCCTAGAACGAGACTGCTTCTCTCTAGGGAAAGTCATGGTGAGAAGTGACTGGCACTGTCACCTGCAACCTTTCATCAGCTGCCTTGACATCACTCACAGCCCCTGGGAGGCTCCACCACTCACCGGCGTTTTGATGTAGGTGTGGGGATCCGGAAACTCAGGGAAGTGGCTGGGGATGTGTGGTGGGTGGGGTCTGTTCTGCCCTGCAGTGAGGGCCTTGGGTGCCACTGGCTGATTGGTCACAGGAGCTGCAACAGAGTCACAAAGGTCACTTCTCCACCCCTGCATTCAATAGACAATAGTCCCTGTTCAATCCCCGCTCTCCCCACTGGACCATGATTAAGCATCTCGTATTTCTATTGTTAAAAGGCCCTCCATAACCTTTTCAGATTGGCACACAATGCCCTGCCTTGTCAGGTAATCTTGCTTGATATTTCCATCTGTGACAATCTGCCTGTAAGCCCCTTGCATCAACAGGAGAGAGGCTTTCCCAAAGCCACTACATAAAAGAGCACACTGAAGTTCATTAAGGGCATTAAATGAGCTGCTGGCTGCCTTTCCAGAGACCGTGAGGGCACCAGGAGAGTGTTCAGTGAGCACATGCTCAGCATGCAGGAGGCCCTGCGGTCCAATCCTTAGCACACCCACACTGTTCAGAGACCCCAAATAACAAATACTGAGCTGGGGAAGTACAGGCTTAACTCTAAGAGGGAAAGAAAATTGCACTTTCCACTGCTTCTCTCCAATGCAGGAGGCAAGATGGTTCAGTGGGGAAAGATTCTCGCCACCAAGCCAACCCCCGGGGCCCACACGGTAGAGGAAGAAAGCCTGACAGCCACATGCACACCATGGCATGTGCATGTACACCCACGATAAATAGATACAATATCTAAAAGGATGCCTATGCAAAAAAGTAACTTTAAGAAACAAATACAGCAAGTTCCCCCAAGTCGTAAAGACTAAAGCAGTTACTCCTTATTTAGCTTAAGGGACTCATTTATCTAAAGCAGAATTTAACTTTTTACATAAAGGGATTCATGACACATATTTTAGACTTCCTCTGTTCGCTTATTTTTTGAGCCAGAGTCCTGCCTATGTAGTGTAGCTCAGGCTAGCTTGGACCACATTATGCATCCTTGGTACACTAGAACTCTGGAGCACACACCCCCTCACCCCCTCAGGAGTGCTAGGATTACAAGCGTAGCCACCAAACAGTGGCAGTTCGGATTATGCAAGCCACAAACTCTGCCTTTATAACATGAACTCAATCACAGATATGTGAATACAGCTGCATGCCAATGTAAGTTTATTTACAAAGGAAGCAGTGGACCACATCTGCCCACAGACCATAGTCTGCCAACCCTGATCTAAAGAAGCAAGCACTTCACAGTCTTCAGGGCTGAAGTACAAGAGCAGCAGCTCCGACGTGGTTTAGCTGCGTGGTGGTGAGTGAGCATCACATCCTAATCCCACTGCCCAGATAAGATCAGGCTGTGGGTAGCTAACCTACCCCCAGAGACTGGAAGGGAGCCTGCGACAAGGACATAGCTGCCACTCTGATGGATGCCTGACCTAGTCTCCAACTTGAGAGTACTTACTAAGCACCTGGGTTCAAAGCCACTTACGTGCAGTGATGACCATCCTCTGAGACCTTTTTGCATAAGCTGGAAGAGTGTCCACATTGAACCCTAGGGACAAGAGAGCCAGTCACTGCCTGGGCCACTGGATACTGAACACAAAAGGGAAGTTCATACTAAGCTCCCAACTTAGCCACTATTCTGCCCCTCAAAAGAAGCTCCAGTAGAGCCCCCCAACAAGGACTTAGAGGGGTCTCTGAGATGAGTTCAAAGGGTCCCTTCCTCTTAACTTTCTAAACTAAAAGCAAATCAAGGAAAACACGAGGGAATCCATGAACACCCACCAGACCCCCCAACCTCTAGGCTTTCCTCCCTCCCTAGTGATCCTAACACAGAGAAGAGAAAGCACTAGATGCTGGAGATGCACTCACCCATTTCAACCAGTGTGACCACAATATCTGACAGTGTGGGCTGGGTCCTGGCTGTGTGCTCGCAGTAAGACTTGGCACTTCTCCCGATTTCTGAGATGTCTACAAGGGGCAAAGGCTACAGTTCCTCCAGAGTTCAACACAGAATTAATTACCAGGTGAGCCACCAGTTCTATACACACCAATGACCACAGGCAGGGCTCAACAGGCACTTGTGTACCACTCACAAATTCACAACAATCCGAAGGTGGGAAAGACTCTATCCACTGACAAATGGATGGATAAACCGACTGGGACATACACATAAAATGGAGCATTTTCGTTTGTTTTGAGACAGGTTCTCATATAACCTCAAACTCCATATGTAGCAGAAACTAGACTGGAACTCCTGATATTCCTGCCTCCACCTCCCAAGGGCTAGGATTATAGGTGTGCCCACCCTATCCAACTCTACAAGGGAGTGTGTACTCAGCCCTCAAAAGGAATGAAATTCTTCAAAAGGAATGAAATCTATAACATGGACAAACTTTGAAACATTACATTAAATAAAAGTAAGCGAGGCACAAAATGACAAATATTTTCAGATTCCATTTATCTGAAGTACAGAAAAAGCAAATAAAAAGCAAAACCAAAGCCAGTGAATGGCTCAATGGTAAAGGTGCTTACTGTCAGTGATCTGGGGCTCACATGGCGGAAGGAGCAAACTGATTCCCACAAGTTATCCTCTGACCTCCATGTGTGTGCTCTGGCATGCACAGAGTCCCTACCACACACACAAATGAGTAAATAAGAGTAATTTTTAAAAGGATGTGATATATATACATGTGGTGGTTTGAAAGAAAATGGCTCCCAAAAGGAGTGGGACTATTAGGTGTGACTTTGTTAGAGTAGGTATGGTCTTGTTGGAGGAATTGTGTCACTGTGGGGGCAGGCTTTGCAGTCTCCTATGCTCAAGCTACTTCCCAAGTGTCACAGTCCGCTTCCTGTTGCCTACGTATCTAGATGTAGCCAGCAACATCTTGTCTGCCTGCATGTCGTCATGCTCCCCGCCATGATGATAATGGACTGAACCTCTGAAACTGTAAGCTGCCACCTCAATTAAATGTTTTCTTTATAAGAGTTACTGTGGTCATGGTGTCTCTCCACAGCAACAGAAACCCTAACTAAGACAATATATACATATATATATGTACATACATATATATAAAGAAAAGGCAATTCAAAGACAAAAACTAGACAGAAGTTCTTGGGGCTGGGGAGAAGACAGAAGACAGTTTTGTTCATGGGTACAGGGTTTCTGGGCATGGATAACGCTGAGGACTGCACAGCACTGTGAGTGTGCACCTACTGCTACCACAAATCATTAAAATGACAATGTTGCTACATATCTCTGACCACATACACAAACATCAAAACAAACGGTCTTAGTCTACAATGAACAATTTGTGTTTCTTCTGTCTGAAGGTGAGCCTCAGCCTTCCAAGAAAAAGGGGACAGAATCTAAGATGGAGTTTCTGAAGCTCCATAAACAAGAAGGTCCAGTGTTTCTTGGTACTCACAGCTCTGCAGCATCTCTGTCAATGTTTCCACAGATGCTTTCTCAGCACTCTCAAATCCTGCCTCTGTCAGCAAGGAGCTCACAACCACTTGCAGAGTCCTCCTCCTGGCCAGATGGTAGTTATCAGCAGGATTAGTGGACTGTTTACTTCCTGATCTCTGGGAATCAGAAGCCCAGAAAGAGGAGACTTTTAACCACTAGACAAGGATGAATGAAACCACAGAGTTCATACAGCATCAATGGCAAACAGAAATCTCACTATGTAGTTCACTGAGGCTGGCCTAACGCTAAATATGCAGCCTAGGATGACATTGCAATCCTCTAACTTCCACCTCCCAAGCATACAAATTACAGGTGTATACCAACTTTTGCCTGGATAGCAAAGATTGTCTTTTGCTAAATATTTATCAGTGTTTAATACTTAGACTTACAGATCTCACTAAATGAGTAGTAACTGAGCACCCAAATCCAGAGACTTCCAATAGAATAAATGCTACTTGCTTAAAAAAAAAAAATTACGTGTAGATGTGTGTGTTGTGTGTGTATGTTAACATGAGTGCCAGTGCTCCCGGAAGCCTGGAGACGACATCGGATTCCATTAAACTGGAGTTACAGGTGGTTGTGAACCGACCCACTGAACTCGGGTGTTCTGGAATAGCAACAGCAGGCCATCACCACT
>CABHPQ010136087.1:343-17778 GCA_902168405.1 Peromyscus aztecus
TCTCTCTCTCTCTCTCTCTCTCTCTCTCTCTCTCTCTCTCTCTCTCCCTCTCCCTCTCCCTCTCCCTCTCCCTCCCTCTTCCTCTCCCTCTCCCTCCCCCTCTCCCTCTCCCTCTCTCCCTCCCTCCCTCCCTTTCTCTTTCCTTCTGTCTCAACAGTGCTGGAGCTTGAACCCAGGGCCTTGCTATGCTAGGCGAACTACCTCTCACCAAGCTCTTTCCCCAGCTCTTGGTTTTTAGAGACAGGTTTCTCCATGTAGTTCAAGCCGGCCTTGAACTCACAGTCCCCCGCCTCCACCACCACCACGGCCCAGCTGTGCTCCACCACACCTGGCTTGTTCCCTGTCTTTTTGATGGCTCACTTTGGACCCTCGGAATCCCTTTCCATTCACTCAATTCACTTTTGAGTATCTTCAAGTGTGCGAAGCCCAGGTCACAAATAAGTCCACCAGCCCTAGTCCCTAGTCTCATGAGCCTGCAGAGAGAAAACTAACAAACAATCGTAAGTATCATAAGTACAATAAGAATTTCAAAAGGGAGGGGCAGGGCACTGGGAAGTCGGGCGACACCAGCCTGTGGCTTTCAGAGAAAGCATAACAGAGGCTGTGACGTTTGACAAGAAAAGGGTGGGCCTCCTGAGATGCTGGGAGGGTGTCAGCCAGGTGCGCCCTCCTCTCCCACACTGCTCCTGGGGTTGCAGTCTTGGACATCTTACCCCACCACTCTCCATACAGCCCTGCAGTACCTTTCTGTGGTGCTTCACCCTGGAGGATAGCCTATAGACTGAAGACTTGCTGCTTGCCTTTCCCAGTCCCAGTCCCAGGCAGCGTGCATTCCCAGAGCACACGCTCCATGACTGCCATGCAGCCCAGCAGCCCAGATCTTTGTGCGGCTCCTTACATTCAGGTTTTCTTTTCCCCATCTTCAAAAGCCATTCTTATCCTTCAAGACTCAAGGATTATTTGATTCTCACAAATAATGGTAATTCTCCTTCTGTCCTGAAACATCTTTCATTCTCCCGTGCTATTTTGGCAGTTGATTTGCACATCTTTGGAGTACAAGACCCTTGGTGACAGAAACTTCATTGCCTCTCCCAGCACCTAGTACCCCATACTACCACTAGCACCTAGGCACTAGCTCCAGCACCCAACACCTAGAATCCAGCATGAGCACCAACTTTTAGCATAAAGGTGACGTGCAAAGAACCAGTTTTCAGTGAATTGAATTAAGCTGAATGAACACAGACTTTCCTAATCCAATTAGCAACCCAAGAGATGCTTCCTTTACTAAGAAATCATCACTCTGGACTTACAACTCTTCGGGTGTGAGGCATCTGTCAGTGTTCCCCGTGTAATTAAAAATGACTCTCCTGTAATTGCTAGGACATTAACCTATGGAATTTAGTATGGTATAAAGAGTTACACTGACAGTTTCTAAACTTGAGCTGTCTGAGGAAGATTAAGGAAAGTCAGTCAAACGCCAGCATGTTGGCAAGAATAACAGGAAGACAAAGAATGTGGTTTACTGAGGCCAGGTCTCCACGTGGCTGGCAGCCTGGGTGACTTTCTGCTGGTGACGTGGTAGAGTCTGACAGGACATCTCCGGCTTTCCTCTCACAAGACATATGCTCAAATTACCCAAGAATATCGGAACATGGAGGGTTTTCACACATGGACTCAGTTGAGAACCCTCAGAATAAGATGAGGGAGACAGAAGCAGCTCAGGGATCAGGGTGGTTCGTTTGTTTCTGCAGCTATTTATTAGTTATGCCTGAGACAAACTCTCTCTCTCTCTCTCTCTCTCTCTCTCTCTCTCTCTCTCTCTCTCCAACCAGTTCCGTTCTATTTCCTTGTCTCCTCCCTCCCCCACCCCAGGGGTTTTTAATCTGTGTATGTTACCGCTGGGGTTGCTTTGCCGGCTTACTTGGACTCGTCTATGTTAAGATATCCATTCATTTATTCTCAGAACAAGGGCTTAAACAAGGTCATAAAATGCCATTTCTTTGCAGAGCTGGAGAGATCTCCGGGTCCCATGCTTGCTGTACAAGGTAGCTTGAAGTAGAGTTTAATCAGGTTGAGTATTTTCAGTCCTGAAAACTAATAGTGATGGTGTTGAGGGTAAGTGAGGTCTGTGGTTGTGTATTTGATTTTTTTAAACAATCTTTCTAATACACACATTGAAAATTATAAGACTTTGAAGCTAAAGATTATTTTAGTTGTGTTTCATGATTTTCGTCTTCAATCTCCACTATGATTAGGTTTAAACTATTGTCCAAGTTGTCTGGCAATGTCTTTGACCCATGAATAAATTAAGTATATATTGTTTAACTTGCCCCTTGGGGGAGATTTTACCTACATCTTCTTTTCTTCCCATTCTCCTTTAGTCCATAAACACCTAGTCACAAGTTGCACAAATCATTTATTTTTGTAAAGGGAGAGAAGGGTATAGGGAAGTGGTTTTTGTGATGGGGGCGTGGGAGAAGGGACAAGGCGTTGGGAACTAGTCCACTGCCTCCACAGCCCTGATAGGACGATGGCATCTGCAGTGGGACCCTGTGGAAGAGGTGGACAAGGGTCCGGGGGAGCTGAGGGATGGGGATCTCTACACCCAGAGCTTACCCCCTCAGAACGTTTCAGTGTGTGGAAGGGGCTCAGGGAAGATGAGGGGGGCTTGGAGAGGGAAGAGCAAAACTCAAGTTAGTGGATACAGATGGGTGGGGTCATCGTGGGGAGGGGATGAGAGACAGGAAAAGTAGTTAAAGGGTCACTGAAAGGTTCTCCCTGAGACCCCCAGGGAGAGGTGGGGGCCAACTTGCCTGTTAATTTAATATTAAATTGGGATGGAGGTTGGAAAGGACAACGTTATTTTGAGGGATGATTTCTCAGCCTCTCAGGACTGTATAAGAGAGGCCGGGAGCCTGGGGCCTTCATCAGTCATAGCGACTGGACATTAGCGCGTGAGAGTCCTCAGGTCCCTGCATAGCCTGGTGGGGAAGCCTCTCTGCCCTTCATCCCTGATCCACAGATTCCTCCTGCTGTCGAAATTCCAGAGGATGTTACTGCCTGAATTGGGATGTTTCCCTTCGCCATTCATCATCAAATGTTGCTGCCTCATTTTCATCCATGTTGATGAAGTCCTCTAGTTCTTCCTGGCCCCTGTTAGGTGGTTTTGGGAGCACTGGAGGATGTGAGCCCTGTCCCGAATGTGACAGACCACTGGCTGAGTCCTGGACAGTCCTCTGTTTCTCCTGGATCCCACTTGGTGCAGAGCGCATCTCAGATGTCTCCTGGTAAATCTTGAGGGCACCATCCCCCGTATTGGAGTAGTAGATGATAGTGGAGACAGAAAAGGTCTGGCAGTTGCCTCCAGCAGCCATGGATTCCATGTTCCCAAACAGGTCATTCATCATTCCAAATAGGTCCACGAAACCAGCAGACATTCCCAACATCTGGGAGGGAAAGCCAGCCCCAGCCTGTATCCTGCTGTTGACAGGCTTGGTTGCTGGCATGTTATCATCTGTGATGCTAAGGACGGGGCTATATCCAAAGCTACCTGACAACATGTGATTCATGTGCTGATAGTGAATTACAAAGAGGTCCATCAGGAACATGGGATCCTCAGGCTCCACGTCCCTCGTGAAGCAGAACATCCTGATCCCGGCAGTTGCCTTCAGTGGTCAGAGGGCTCTACATGGTCCCTGACTTGGGCTCACCAGCCCATCCAGCTAGCCTCTTCACTGGACACTGCAGGAACAGAGTGGTGGCTGGGCCCGCAGGGATTCGACTGTGAGGGAGCTTCTCTCCTCCTGCCTCTGCTGACACCTCCACACCCCTGCCCTCAGCCTTTTACTTCCATCTTCTTGTTAATTTATTTGTAATTTAATTCTGTTTGGTCCAGAATATATTATATAGGACTTACATCTCTTGAAATTTGTGGAGCCATGTTTGCAGGTCCCACCCAAGGCCAACCTTGGCGAATAGTTGTGTTCTCTGAGAAATAATGTAGACTTCACAGTTGGGTTCTGGGGCTGTCAATGAGGCAGATGATGTTATTTGGGTCTTCTATTTCCTTATCAAAAATTTCCATCTATATGCTCAGTCAAGTAATGACAGAATGGTGTTGCGACCTACCCACGGTTACAGCTGTGTCTCTTCTTCCTGTTAGTTCTGTAAGTTTTACTCCAGGCATCTTTGAGCTCTATCTTAAGGCACATGCGTATTTGGTATCTCTCTGTGATATATTGACCTGTTTTTTTTTTTTTTTTATCATTTGTGGTATACTGATCTGAAGAAATACATTTCTTTATCTCAGGTAAACTACATGTCTTCAAGTCTATTTTGTCTTAACACAGCCACTCTAGTCTTCCTGTAGTTAGTATTTGCATTGCATATCTTTATCTTTCCCTGTCCTTTTGTTTCTGTCCATGCTTGTGTCTCTGCTGAACAGAGTATACTTGGGTCTTGCTCCTCCCACTAGGTCTGCTCAGCCTTTCCTTGAATCAAATTTTTTTGTCTGTTTACATTTAATGAAATTATTGCTGTGACTGGATTTAGTCCTGGTGTTTCATCGTGTGTGTGTGTGTGTGTGTGTGTGTGTGTGTGTGTGTGTGTGTGAATGTGTGTGAAGTGAAGATACAGTGTACATGTGTATTCAGGTGCATATGGAGGCCAGAGGAATACCTCAGGTGTCATTCCTCAGGTACCATCCACCTTCTGGTTTTTAAGAAAAGGTCTCTTACTGGCCCAGAACTTGCCAAGCAGGTCAAACAGGCTGGCTATGAGTCTCAGAGATCTTCCTGTGTAGCTGAAGTTTTCCTGTGTCCAGTCATCTGGCCCATGGTCAGGACAAATCTCTCTCACCTGCCAGTCCTGCAGCTGCTTGGACCCAAGTAAACACACAGAGGTTTATATAATTAAATAGGCTTATATAATTAAAACTGCTTGGCTATTAGCTCAGGCCTACCACTGACTAGCTCTTACATTTAAACTAACCCATAATTCTTAATTATGTTTAGCCACGTGGCTTGGTACCTTTTCTCAGTTCTGCCTTCACATCTTGCTTCCTCTGTGTCTGACTGGTGACTCCTGACTCAGCCTTCCTGTTCCCAGAATTCTCCTCTCTGCTTATTCCACCTATACTATACTTCCTGCCTGGCTACTGACCAATCAGCATTTTATTTATCAACCAAATCAGAGCAACACATTCACAGCATACAGAAAGACACCCCCAGCATTCCTGTCTCTGCCTCCAGAGTGCTAGGATTATAAGTACGTGCCACTATGCCTGGCTTTAAAAAAAAAAAAAAAAAAAGGTTTTAGAAATCAAACTCAGGTATTCATGCTTGAAAGGCAAGCACTTTATGGGCTGAGCTACCTCTTCAGCTCCTGAAGATTTTTTTCTATGCAATCCCTTTGTAATCACTTATTCTATTGGTATTTTTGCTGTATCTTTGCATCATCTATAAACAAGTTGTCTTAAAAAAAAAGGTGGAAAATTATCGAGAAAAACATCCAACATTGACTTGTGGCTTCCACACATATGTGCATGTACACTGGATCACAGGTATGAATAAATACAGAGAGAGAGAGAGAGAGAGAGAGAGAGAGAGAGAGAGAGAGAAACAAAATACTGTGTGTAGTGGTATTGTGTTCCCCAAAATATTGTGCACCCTAATAAACCTATCTGGGGTCAAAGACCAGAAACTAGAAGCTTCTGGCTTGGTTAAGCTTTTAGGCTCTGAGCAGCAGTTCAGCTGAGACCCATTTGGATGAGGACACAGAAGCTTCCAGTCTGAGGAAACAGGATCAGCTGAGGAACTGGCGAGGTGAGGTAGCTGTGGCTTATTCTGCTTCTCTGATCTTCCAGCATTCACCCCAATATCTGGCCTCAGGTTTGATTTTATTAATAAGACCTGTTAAGAACTGTGAGTCCCAGGACAGACCACAGTCAACGTGACTGTTTCACCAGTGACTGGTCCCATGTACAATGGTGTTCCCATAATATTGGATCTGAAAAATTCCCATTGCTTCATGATGTCATAGCTGTCCTGACATCATAGCTCATAGTTAGTGTTTGTGGAGGTGGTTGTGTGAACAAACCTCCACAGTGCCAGTCATATGAAAGTATAGCTATGCAATCAGACACAGCCCAGAATACTTGATAACGGTAATAAAACACTACACTATTGGCTTATGTTCATACTGCAACTCTTAATCACTATTTTAGTCACTATTTTAGGGTGTACTTTTTCTACTTATTAAAGATGTTTACTATAAACATTGTGCTCTACTATACCAGCATCATCACATATATCTTGTCTTTATTCCATCTCTGGACTTCATCAAGAAGCAACATGGAGTGATTGACAGGACTGCTTAAGTTTGGGTGAGTGTAGTCTAGGATGCTGAACAAAGAAATCAGCTAATGACACACTTTTTCAGGAAGCATTCCCATCACTAAGTTCTGTACAACTGTGTATGAGGAACACACTATTGCCAAACTGCCTAAGTAGAAGAATAAAATGGGAATAAGGAAGAGGTGAGAGCAGTCAAGAGGCTCTTTGACCAGAGACCTATTTTCTAAACAGAGTAGTCTGAACACTTCCTCAAGGGTTAAGAGGTTGACCAGATGCCCCATGGCACATTGGTTCCCCACCACCACCCCTTTACTTGCTTCTTTTGCTTTTAGTAACTGTTGGGAACAAACAAATGACTATCTTGTGGGTTTGGCCTCTTTGTAACCAGCTGAGCTTGTTATTCTGAGGATGTCCCTTATGAAGTCATTGTGATTCAGGTCTTCAAGTTTTTTGAGGTGAGGACATCCAGTTAAGTTACACTAGAGTCACTTCTTACATCAGCATAAATTATAGTATCTAGAGATAAGGATCTGTGAGTGCCAGTTGGGGAGACAAGACAGCCTGTCATCACAAGACATGGTGCTTGGGGGATGACAGAAAGAGTAGACACAGTTTCTAGACTCAAGAGCATTTTGTGTTTTAATATGAGAAACCAGAGATATTAGAACAATCCATGTGCACAGACATCAGCAAATGCCCCGGATTGAAGGCAATTGCACCGTGCAGTGGGAACACAGGGAATGAGAAGGTTATGGCTGTTGCGGGAGAAAAAATATAAAAGAAATTAAAAAATGAGATTCAGGAAAGGGGGTGAGAGAGGTTATTTACATATGAGTGAGGAGATGCATGGGGACACTGAATACTGTCTAGTTGCTATCATGCCAAAGCTCCTATGTAATATCCCAGCTCTGTGAGCTTACCTCTTTCCTTCCAGCTCATCCATGAAGCATGTTGTCTTTGTCATCTTTCTTGTTGGTCCAGCCCCTACTGCTGACACTGTTTCATGTCACCCTCATAGGCAAGTGTCGTGAAAGGTGGCACTCATCTCTCATTTCTGCCTTTCATAGCCATTCTGGCAGAATTGGAATTACTGAGGTGGTTTCTTAGATCTAGCTTCTTTCAGGTAGTTACCCTCTACTACCCCTGGCATATCATTTCTGGAGCACATGCCCACCTTCCATCCCCATCCTCACCGTGGGTATCAGAATTCAAGGGGTGCTCATGTTCCTTGAATAAAATGACACATTCCATAGAATCTGCATACACTCTCTCATGAATTTGAAAGTGTCTCTAGATGACTTACTGGTTCTAATACAGTGTCTTAGTCAGGGTTTCTATTGCTGCAACGAAACACCATGACCAAAAAGCAAGTTAGAAGGAAAGGGTTTATTTGGATTATATTTCCATATCACTGTTCATCATCGAAGGAAGTCAGGACAGGAACTCAATCAGGGCAGGAACTGGAGGCAAGGGCTGCTGCAGAGACCATGGAGGGGTGCTGCTGACTGGCTTGTTCATCACGGCTTGCCAAGTCTGCTTTCTTATAGAACCCAGGACCACTAGCCTGGGGATAGCACCACCCACAATGGGCTGGGCCCTCCCTATCAATCAGAAATTAAGAAAATGCCCTACAGTTCTAGAACAAAAAGAAGCAAACTCACCCAAGGAGGAGTAGACAACAGGAAATAATCAAACTGAGGGCTGAAATCAATAAAATAGAAACAAAGAGAACAATACAAAGAATCACTGAAACAAAGAGTTGGTTCTTTGAGAAAATCAACAAGATAGGTAAACCCTTATCCAAACTAACCGAAAGGCAGAGAGAGAATATCCAAATTAACAAAATCAGAAATGAAAAGGGAGACATAACAACAGACACTGAGGAAATCCAGAGAATCATCAGGTCATATTTCAAACACCTGTACTTCACAAAATTGGAAAATCTAAAAGAAATGAATAATTTTTGGATAGGGTACCACATACCAAAATTAAATCAAGACCAGATAAACAATTTTAATAGACCTATAATCCCTAAGGAAACAGAAGTACTCATTAAAAGTCTCAACCAAAAAAAGCCCAGGGCAAGATGGTTTCAGCACAGAATTCTACCAGAATTTCAAAGAAGAACTAATACCAATACTCTTCAAATTGTTCCACACAATAGAAACAGAAGGAGCATTATCAAACTCTTTTTATGAGGCTACAGTCACCTTGATACCCAAACCACATAAAGATGCAACCAAGAAAGAGAATTACAGACAAACCTCCCTCATGAAAATTGATGCAAAAAATACCCAATAAAGTACTGGCAAACTGAATCCAAGAACACACTAAAAAAATCATCCACTATGATCAAATAGGCTTTATTCCAGAGACTCAGGAATGGTTCAACATAAGAAAATGTATCAATGTAATCCACCATATAAATAAACTGAAAGAAAAAAAGCCACAAGACCATCTCATTAGATGCTGAAAAAGTCTTTGACAAAATTTAACACCCCTTCATGACAAAAGTCTTGAAGAGATCAAGGATACAAAGAACATACCTAAACATAATAAAAGCAATATACTGCAAGCTGACAGCCAACATCAAATTAAATGGAGAGAAACTCAAAGCGATTCCACTAAAATCAGGAACAAGACAAGACTGTCCACTCTCTCCACATCTATTCAATATAGTACTTGAAGTTCTAGCTAGAGCAATAAGACAACAAAAGGAGATTAAGGGGATAAAAATTGGTAAGGAAGAAGTCAAACTCTCGCTACCTGCAGATGATATGATAGTATACATAAGTGACCCCAAAAATTCTACCAGGGAACTCCTACAGTTGATAAACACCTTCAGTAATGTGACTGGATACAAGATTAACTAAAAAAAAAATCAGTAGCCCTCCTGTATACAAATGATAATTGGGCTGAGAAAGAAGTCAGAGAAACATCACTCTTTACAATAGCCACAAATAATATAAAATAACTTGAGGTAACTCTAACCAAACAAGTGAAAGATCTGTATGACAAGAACTTTACGTCTTTGAAAAAAGAAATTGAAGAAGATATCAGAAAATGGAAAGATCTCCCATGCTCTTGGATAAGTAGGATTAACATAGTAAAAATGGTAATCTTACAAAAGCAATCTACGGATTCAATGCAATCCCCATCAAAATCCTAACACAATTCTTCACAGACCTCAAAAGAACAATACTCAACTTCATATAGAAAAAAAAAAACCCAGGATAGCTAAAGCAATCCTTTATAATAAAGGAACTTTTGGAAGCATCACCATCCCTGACTCAAGTTCTACTGTAGAGCTATAGTTATAAAAACAGCTGGGTATTGGCATAAACAGACACATGGATCGATGGAATCAAATTGAAGACCCTGACATAAATCCACACACCTATGAACATCTGATTTTTGATGAAGAAGCCAAAATTGTACAATAAAAAAAGAAAGCATCTTTAACAAATTGTGCTGGCATAACTGGATGTTGACATGTAGAAGAATGCAAATAGATCCATATCTATCACCATGCACAAAACTCAAGTCCAAGTGGATCAAAGACCTCAACACAAATCCAGGTACACTGAACCTGACAGAAGAGAAAGTGGGAAGTAGACTTGAACGCTTTGAATGCACTGGCACAGGAGACAACTTCCTGAATATAACACCAGTAGCACAGACACTGAGAGCAACAATTAATAAATATGACCTCCTGAAACTGAAAAGTTTCTGTAAGGCAAGGGACACAGTCAATAAGACAAAACAGAAACCTACAGAATGGGAAAAGATCTTTACCAACCCCACATCTGAGAGAGGGCTGATCTCCAAAATATATAAAGAACTCAAGAAACTAGACATGAAAATACCAAATGATCCAATTAAAAAATGGGGTACAGATCTAAATAGATAACTCTCAATAGAAAAAGAATCTAAAATGACTGATAGACATTTAAGGAATTGCTCAACATCTTTAGTCATCAGGGAAATGCAAATTAAAATGACTCTGAGATACCACCATACACCTGTCAGAATGGATAACATCAAACACACTGATGACAGATTATGTTGGAGAGGATGTGGAGTAAGGGAACACTCATCCACTACTGGTGGGAGTGCAAACTTGGACAGCCACTGTGGAAATCAGTATGGCGGTTTCTCAGAAAATTGGGAATCGATCTACCTCAAGACCCAGCCATACCACTCTTGGGCATATACCCAAGGAATGCTCAATCATACCACAAAGATACATGCTCAACTATGTTCATAGCAGCATTATTCATAATAGCCAGAACGTGGAAACAACCTAGATACCCCTCAACTGAAGAATGGATAAAGAAAATGTGGTACATATACACAATGGTGTATTACTCAGCTGTAAAAAACAATGACATCATGAAATTTGCAGGCAAATGGATGGAACTAGAAAAAAAATCATTCTGAGTGAGGTAATTTAGACCCAGAAAGGCAAACATGGTATGTACTCACTCATAAGTGGATATTTAGATGTAATAACCAGGCTACAATCCACAGCCCTAGAGAGACTAGGTAACAAGGAGGACCCTAAGAGGGATTGCCCTGGGAAGGGGAAATAGATGAGATCTCCTGGGTAAACTGGATAAACTGGGGGTGTGGGAATATTGAGGGGAGGGGATGGAGGATGGGAACATGAGGGATAGGGATGGTTGAGCTGGGAGAGGGATGGAGAGGGAGAGCAACAAAAGAGATATCTTGATAGAGGGGGGCCATTATGGGGTTAGGAAGAAACCTGGTGGCAAGGAAACTCCCAGGAATCCACAAGGATGATCCCAGCTTAGACTCCTAGCAATAGTGGAGAGGGTGCCTGAACTGGCCTTCTCCTGTAATCAGATTGGTGACTACCCTAATTGTCATCCTAGAACCTTCATCTAGTAACTGATGGAAGCAGATGCAGAGATCCACCACTAAGCACTGGGTGGAGCTCCAGGAGTCCAGTTGAAGAGAGGGAGAAGGGATTATACAAGCAATGGGGGGGGTCATGAAGGGGAAACCCACAGAGACAGCTGACCCAAGCTCCTGGGAACTCACAGACTCTAGACCAACAACTAGGGAGCCTGTATGGGACTGACCTAGGCCCTCTGCATGTGGGTGACAGTTGTGTGACTTGGTCTGTTTGTGGAGCCCCTAGCAGTGAGATCAGGACCTGTCCCTGGCACATGAACTCGCTTTTTGGAACCTATTCCCTATGATGGGATACCTCGCTCAGCCTTGATGCAAGGGGAGGAGCTTGGTCCTGTCTCACTTGATCTGCCATGCTTTGTTGACTCCCCTGGGAGGCTTTACCCTTTCTAAGGAACAGATGGGGAGTTGTAGAAAGGAGGTGGGGGGAGGGAACAGGAGGAGAGGAGGGAGGGGAAACTGTGGTTGGTATGTAAAAATAAATAAAATAATTAATTTAGTAAAAATAATTAATTTTAAAAAAGAAAATGCCCTAGAGATGGATCTTATGGAAGCATTTTCTCAATTGAGATTCTCCCCTTTCAGATAGTTCTACCTTGTGTAAAATTGACATAAAACTACCCAGTACACATCATGCCAACACAGTAAATAGTTGCTACAGTGAACTTTTTAGGAAATCATGACAGGAAAAAAGACTTTACATCTTCATACAGACACAACTTGTTTTTCAGATTTTTTCCATCCACACTGGTAGAACTGGAGGGTCAACTCCATTATGTTTACTTCCCTGTGGTTTGCTATGGATGCTGTCGCCCATGGTTACTGTAACTATTGGAAACAGCCTCTAGCCTACTGGCTGCAGTTAATGAACTGAAGATTCTCAGGCCATGTTTTCAGCCATCAGATTTTCATTTGCTTGTAAGGAAATAAGGAGCATTTTATTCATTTGATTTTTTAAAAAAATATGTTTTATTTTATATTAAATTACTTGTAAATGTGTAAGTCTGTGTAGGTATGTGCATGTGAGTGCAGGTGCCCAAAGAGGCCAGAAGAGGGAGTCAGATCCCCTGGAACTGGAGTTAAAAGTGGTTTCAAGTCACCTGACATGGGTGCTGAGAACTGAACGCTGGCCCTCTGGAAGAGGGAATAGGAAGCACTCTTAACCATGAGCCATCTCTCCAGCCCCTCCCAAATCAATTTTAAGCTTTACAACAATCCTTGAAATATAAGAGATGCCATTCCTATCTCCCAATTGAGGTCACTGAAGCTCACAGGTTCAGTCACGCACTCAAGGTTCATAGATAGTAAGTAGGACCTGAACCCTTATTGCCTGAGATCAGATTCATGTAAGGCATTCTTGATCTGGAATCTGTGGTCTGCCAAACAAAGTACAAGAATGGACTGTATCTCACAGGCTTCACGGAACCATGCACAAGAGTTTATGTCCATGTGCTCAAGTCCACCTTTCCAGGGGAAGTGTCCACATCAGTCAAATTCTCCAGGGATCTGTGGCTTCAGATGAAGCAGTGTGGGGGGAGGCGGGGGGGTCTGAAGAGATGGCTCAGTGGTTAAGAGCACTTGTTGTTCTTGCAGAGGTCCTGGGTTGGGTTCCCAGCACCCACATGATGGTTCACAATACTCTGTAACTCCGACTGTAGGAAATCTGATGTTCTCTTCTGACCTCCATGGGCACACGTGTATACATACAAGCACATACACACACATATATATACACAAATAAATAACAAGAAATATTAAAAAAGAAAGATGAGGTCGTGATGCCAATATCCACCATGTTTAACTTCTAGTCAGGCTGGATAGGTAGCATTGGCAGGTAGGGTGGATATTTTTTGGGTGTGGTGTGGTTGTTGAGACATGATTTCATGTAGCTTGTGCTAGCCTTGAACTCACTATGTACTGAACTGGTCTTGAACTCCTGGTCCTCTGGTCTCTAGCTCTCATGTCCTGAGATTATAAGTATGTGTCACCATGCCTGACCTTGAGGGTGGTTCTTGATGTACTCCATGGAAGAAAATTGATCTTCCTAGTCTAAATTTCTAGGTCTTTATTTATTTTTTAAAGAAATATACAAAAGTTCAAGGTCAGCCTGGTCCACAGAGTGAGTTCCAGGACAGCGATTTCTCTTGTAATAACTCTCTCTTTGAAGGACTAATTCAGTTTTCCATATAAGAACCATCTTGATCCCTCCCAAGGACAGTGTTTTATGGACTTCCTGATATTTCTAAAATGTACAGTCAGGTTCAACTCATCACATGATCTAATTCTGTCTGAACAATTGTTTTCTCTGGTGCTAAGTATAAAATGTTTGTAATTATCAACGTTTCTCTCTCTTACCTGTGATTCTGTATAGACCTAGGGACAGGTAGGTTGAGGAGGAAAACCTCTGAGGATAAGTATTATGATCATAAAAGGCTGTACTTCCTGAGAATTACTTTTACACTCGAAATAGTAGTTTGTTGTCTTGCAAAGCTGACACACTTCACATTTCCTATAATTGTACAATGTCCAGTCAGAAAGTAGCTTACCTTGACCTCAGTCTCTTTGAGGCATCCCTCACTGGTACCCAGTCTTTGCCCCTGGATAGAAGTTATCCTTGGTGCTAGACAGCAGACCAGCTTTGTCTGAGTAAGTGGAGTTTCAACAATATCCCAGCATTCCATAGTTCCGTGTAATTTTCCTAACATCTCATCAGTAGGATGATGCTGTGCAGGATCCTGAGATGGATGGAAAACAAAAGGAGGTGGATGGTTAAGTGGGGCAGGTACATTAGAAGTCATAGGGTAGCAGAACTAAGGAGCTCGTGTTCATCAGCTTCTGTTGCTATAGCAAATGCCTGAGCAAATAAGCTTGTCAAGAGAAGAGGTTTATTTCAGCTCACTGATCTGGAGGGGTTTGTTTGTCTGTTTTTGGTGGGCAGGGCCTCACTATGTATCCTTAGGTTGCCTGTAACTCACAATGACCCACCTGCCTCTGTCTCCCAAGTGCTGAGCTTAAAGGCATGCACCACCATACCTGGCTATTTTGGAGGGTTTGGGTCTATGCCTTGTGATGTTGGCAAGGCAGCACATCATGGCCATAGCCTGTGACTAATTATTTTCTTCATGGTCAGAAAGTAAAAGGAAAAAAGGAGGTGAGGAGAGGGAGAGGAGGAGGAGAGAGAAAGATGGGAAGAAAAGAGAGGAGAAAGAGGAGGAGCTGGGATTTCAATGTCTTCAAGTGCATGCCCTGGTGACTGGAAGCCCTCTTAAAAGTTCCATCACCTCCCAACAGCGCCATGAGCTGGGGACCAAGCATTTAAGACAGGGGCCTTTGGGGGGACAGTTATCCAAACAGTAGCAGAGCTGACCCTGTAGTGTTACAGCTGACCTGTAACACTTTCCCTAGAGCAGAGCTGTAACAACTTCTTTAGGGAAACCTTCTCTGCCAGAGCAGAGTTGTTTAACTAGCATTGGGGAAACCTTTCTCTGGAGCAGAGCTGTGAGCTGCTATGCTTAAGATGACTTTGTGGTATTCCTTGGCTCCCAACTTCCAGGATCCCTTTCCATTTGAGCTGCATTGATTATAGGTAAAACTCAGGAAGTTAAGGACTCGGGAAGTTAAGGAAACTTGCAAGGCTGAGGAGACTCAAAAAGTTCAAAGATTCACAAGGCCTACACCCAAGGTTATGAACAGCAAACAATTGCTATGGAGAGGAGATTGTCTTCAGTGGAGCTGCTTTCAAGTTGGGTAGGGAGCTCCATGGATGTGTTTTCTCTGAGTTTTCACCTATGACATGTAGGGTTTTTGGTGACGTAACTATCTTTGAGTCATTCTTGCTTCTGTAGGTAATCTCAACGAAGTCACTGATTCACAAGTTTATACTTGTTTATCTGGGATGAACAGATGTTTGCTCACAATTCCCAGGCATGGGGGAGTTATACAACACCACACAACCCTAAAGGAGTCCTTGTAATTGAGTGATAACTGGCTTCTCCAGGGCATCTCCTGTAGAAGGTACAGTTTTGACAACAAGAAATTTGTTCTAGAACTTTCTTTCAGTCACTGTTTAGTGAATCCACATGTTATGTGGCTATTTGTGGTCTTTTGCTATATAATACCTCATTCCAGTCCTTGGTGACTTGGAAAACCTGAAGGCTTATTGTTTCTCATGACTGTAGGTTGGCTGGGCTCAGCCGGGTTGTTCTGTTGCTCTCCCATGGAGTCTTCTGTGCAGATGTGTTCAGTTAGAAGCTGGACTTGATGGAATGTTTGGGATGGTCTCTTTTCTGTCAGGGTCCTTCCCTCATGGCATCTCACCTTTTAGTTTAGACCAAGTTTCTCATATGGCAGCTAGATCCCACGGTGAGGGCCTGGAGCTATGACAGAAGCACTTTTGCTGCCCACTCGTGACCCAGGCAAGCCCCAAGGTTGGCTTCCATTCAAGCAACGGAGATGTTACTCCATCTCTCCTTGCCTTTGCACGTCTAACAGTTATCTATTTTTTTTTCAGAGTATGTGATAAGACCTGTTTACAGAGCCTAACCCATCTGACAATTGCCCAATATGATCTACAGAGTAATTAATTGTCCCTCACCCACCACATAGAAGCATACTTCAGAGGACAATGTTTTTGCCTTTGTCTTATAGAAGCTGTCGTTGACCATTGCCCGCATCCACCCAGCTTCTTGTTCCAACCTCCTCTCCAAAAAACGGAGTGGGAAGCAGCAGAGTACATGTGGGAGGTGCTACATTGTCAGTTAGGGATTAGCAACCCTGAGTGGGATGCAATAACATCAGACAGATTGTCACTCTGATTTAAATAGGACAAGTCTGAACTGTTGGTCGCAGAGGGTGCTGACTGAGGGTCATGAACCTAGAGCCATGGCAGCTCCAGGAATTACAATATAAAAGGTCTTAGGGGACTAGGGGGAGCCAAGCAAAAATAGTCCCTTACAGAGCAAGTCTGTGGGTCACTGAGAGGTATAGCAGGAGCAATGGGTCTTGAGGCCTGGAGTTTCAGGTCTCTGAGGTGTCTGAAGCTAGAGGAAGCTGAAGGAACAAATTCTCATCTGCGGGCAGTCAAAATGCAGGGTCTTGGAGACTGAGGCAGGAAAGAGTCCTGCCTGTGACTGATGGTCCAGTCCTGGAGGCCGGCTTGAGTGAGCTCCTTGCCTGGGGCAGAAGACTTAAGAACAGAGAGCTTATGAGGAGTCTGTCCCTAGAAAGTCTTGAAGGCAAGAGTCTTCCTTCTCTGGGGAGGGGACAGACTGGGACTGGATCCTGAAGTCTTCAGGCTTCCAGCTGTCTTCTGTGGCCAGACTCTGAAGTCTTCCTTCTTTTCATCTTCCATAACAACTTCCAGCAGTTCAGTCTGGAAAGCTGTAGCCTATCAACATTTGTAGGGGTGAACGGGAGCCAGCTGGGCTCTGATTGGCTGAATATGAGTATGAAAATAAGGTGGAAAAATCAGGCTCAATCAGCTCGCTCAGCCAGGCCTTTTCTTTCTCTTTGGGGTTGCTGCTTCTGAACTACCAGCTATCAGCCGTGCATTCTCTGTCTCCTTTGCCCTTAAGAAGGCTCGAGCTCATGGCTCTCAGAAAGCTCTGTGGCATGAGCATGTTTGAGTGTGTGTGAATTCTTCATGCTGCCCTTATAACAGTGATGTGCCTGGAGATTTGCTGGGGTACCTTTGTGCTGCTGGGGAGTCTGGTGACCTGGGGCAGAAGGTCCGGCTGAAGGAGTTCACAGGTCACTTCTAGCTCCGTGCCAGAGAGCTGTGTCACTGATGGATTGGTTTGCAATGACTTTGCTTTCTTTTCAAACTCTTCTTCCGAAAAATGCTGGGTGAGATGAAAGCTTTGAAATGGAAAACCATTTATCTTTAAAGTCTTTTCTTCCTAAACAGGCCCCAGCAGTATTTCTTTCATTTCTCTCCTGATCCCAGGTGCTTGGTTCTTTTAAATGGTCTCCTGTCATCTTCTGCAAGCATCTTTTCCTCACATGTGATACATTTATGACAACATCCATTTCTGATGCTTCCACCGGATGACCATAGTGTGGGACTCATCAATTTCCTTCTTTTTCAGAGGTTGATTTATTGTTATTTTTTAATTATGTGTAAGTGTGTGAATCTGCATGTGAATATGT
>CABHPQ010136088.1:0-47240 GCA_902168405.1 Peromyscus aztecus
GGTTTCCAATGTGGCCTTGAACTCACAGAGATCCAGAGGGATTTCTGTCTCTGGAATGCTAGGATTAAAGGCGTATGCTACCACTGCCTATCCTCACGTTTAATATTGTGGCTGTTCTGTCTCTGACCCCAGATAAGTTTATTAAAGTACACAGTATTTTGGGGAACACAATTCCACCACAGTTCTTTACACAAAACATCAAGGCACTCTGAGACACTATGAAAAGACTAAACTTAAAATTAATAGGAATCGAGTAAGAGGAAGAATCACATCTCAAAGGCTGAGAAAATATTTTAACACAATCCTAGAAGAAAATTTTCATAACTTAAAGAAGGACATGCCTATAAAGATACAAGAAGCTTACAAAACACCAAATAGATCACACAAAAAAAGTTTCTGTGGTACACAATAGTCAAAACACGAGATATACAGAACAAATAAAGAATGTTAAAAATTGCAAAGGATAAAGACCAAGTAACATATAGAGCCTGACCTATTAGACATAACACCTGACTTCTCAGTGGAGACTCTAAAAGCCAGAAGGGCCTGGACAGATGTCTTGGAGACTAGTCTCTAAGATTCCATGGATGCCAGCACAGACTACTATACCCAGAAAAGCCTTCACTCACCATAGATGGAAAAAAAAAGACATTTTGTGACAAAGGCAAATTTAAACAATATCTATTCACAAACCCAACCCTATAGAAAGTACTAAAAGGAAACTCCAACTCAAGGAGGTTAACTATACCCGTGAAAACACAGGAAATTAATAACCCCTACCAGCAAAACCAAAGGAAGGAAAGTACACACACACACACACACACACACACACACACACACCACCAACAACAACAACAACAACAAAAATAACAATAACAGTGAAATAACAGGAATTAACAGTCATTCATTAATATCCCTCAATATCAATGGACTTAATTCCTTAGTAAAAAGACACAGGAAAACATAATGCATGTGACAAAAGGATCCATCCTTCTGTTCATGTAAGAAACACATCTGAGGCATTGCCTCAGAGTAAATGGTCGGGAACAGATTTTCTAAACAAAGGACCCAAGAATCAAGCAGGTTAAACTATTCTTATATCTAACAAAATAGACTTTCAACCAAAATTAATCAAAAGAGAGGAGTGTAGGATGAATTGCTAAATGGTCTTATTAATAAAAAAAACTCAGGGCCAAATATTGGGGTTCAAACCAAGAGATCAGAAAAGCAGAAAGAAGCCAACCATGTTCTCACCATTTGGAGATCCTCAGCCAAAAAGAACTACTTCCTGTATACCCATGCCTATATGGCTTTCTGTTCTGTCATCTCATTTCCTCTCTCTGCCCAGGTACATCACTTCCTCTTCCTGCCCAGCTCTGTCATTACCTGTCTGTCTGCATAGACATCCAGACCTTTATGCTTATGCCTGGCTGTGTTCCCAGTGTGGCCTTGAACTCACAGAGATCCAGATGGATCTCTGCTTTCCCTCTGGTAGGAATAAAGGCATGTGCTACCATTGCCTGACCTCTACATTTAATATAGGGGCTGTCTTTTTTCTCTGATCCTCATATAAAATTTATTGGGGTCACAGATAAAATATCACCACAGAGGGGGAAGTATACTTTATTCATTGAAGGAAAAATGATATGTCAGTTCTTAACATCTATGCCCCAAACTCAAGGGCTCCCACATTTTAAAAGAAACATTACTAAAAAATTAAGTCACAAATCAAACCTCACAAATTAATAGTGGGAAACTTTAATACCACACCTCCACCATTGGACAGATTACCCAGACAAAAACTATACAGAGCAATAATGGAGCTAACAGACATTATGAACCAAAGGGACCTAAAAGGTAACTATAGAACATTCTCCCAAACACAAAAAATATACCTTCTTCTTAGCCCCTCAGGAAACATTCTCCAAAGTTGACCACAAACTCAGCCACAATTCTTAACATATACAAGGATATTAAAAATAACATCCTGTATCCTATCAGACCACCATGGGTTAAAGCTGGATTTCAACAACAGATAAAAACAGAAAGTACACAAACTCACAGAAAATGAACAACTCTCTATTGAATGCATACTTGATCAAGGCAGAAATAAAGAAATCAGACTTCCTTGAATCCGTTGAAAATGAATGAACAACATATTCAAACTTATAGGACACAATGAAAGTGATTCTAAGAGGAAGTTATATAGCAATGAGTCCCTTCATAAATAAATAGGAAACATCTCAAACTAGCAACTTAAAAGAACACCTGAAAGCCCTAGAATAAAAGGAAGCAAACACACCCAAGAGGAGTAGATGACAGGAAATATAATCAAACTGAAGGCTGAAATCAATAAAGTAGAAACAAAGAGAACAATACAAAGAACCAATGAAACAAATATTTTGTTCTTTGAGAAAAAATATTGAGATACACAAAGCCAATGCAATGAAAAGACCGAGAGAGAATATCCAAATTAACAAAATCAGAAATGAAAAGGGGACATAACAACAGACACTGAGGAAATACAAAGAATCATTAACTTCAAAAACCTACACTCCACAAATTTGGAAAATGGAAAAGAAATATACAATATGATACCACTTACCAAAGTTAATTCAAGATCAGAAAAAAACCAATTTAATAGAAACAGGAAATAGAAAGAGTCACTAAAAGTCTTCAAAAGAAGAAAATACATGGCCAGTCACTATTATAACAGAATTCTACCTTCAAAAAACTCTACTTTCAGGGAAGACCTAATATCAACAACAAATGCACAAATTATTCAATAAAATATATAGAGAAGGAACATTGCCAAATTTATTTTAAGAGGCCACAGTCACCCTAATACCTAAACAACACAAAGATTTAACAAATAAAGACAGTTATAGACCAATTTCCCTCATGAACATTGAGGCAAAGATACTCAATAAAATACTCACACACATATCCATGGACATATCAAAAAGATCATTCACCATGATCAGGTGGGTTTCAGCCAAGAGACATAGAGAGAGATCAACATACAAACATCTGTCCATGTAAGCCACCATATAAACAAACTTAAAGAAAAAAAGCACATAATCATCTCATATGGTGCTGAAAAGGCCTTTGAAAAAATACACCTCTTCATGATAAAAAGTCTTGGAGAGATCAGGGATACAAAGAGCACACCTCAAAATAATAAAGGCAATTTATAGCAAGACTATAGCCAACATCGAATTAAATACAATCTCAAAGCAGTTGCACTAAAATTAGGAACAAGAGAAGCCTGTCCACTCTTTCCATATCTATTCAATATAGTCCTAAAAGTTTTAGCTAGAGAAAGAAAGACAGCTAAAGAGATCAAGAGCATACATAATGGAAATGAAGAAGTTATAGTGTCATTAACTGCAGATAATATGATAGTTTATATAAACAACTTCAAAAATTCTATCAGGGAACTCCTACAGCTGATAAACACCTTCATTGAAATGGCAGGATACAAGATCAAGTCTAAACCGGTAGTTCTCCTATATACAAATGACAAACAGACTGAGAAAGAAATTAAGGAGACAACTCCCTTCACAATAGCCACAAATAATAAAAATTATCTTGGGGTAACTCTAACCAAGCAAGTGAAAGACCTGTACTTCAAGTCTTTGAAGAAAGAAATTGGAGAAGATATTAGAAAACAGAAAGATCTCCAATGCTCATGCATCTGTAGGGTTAATGTAGTAACAATGGCCATCTTACCAAAAATAATCAACAGATTCAATGCAATCACTAGCAAAATTCCAACACAATTCTTTACATTCCTCAAATGAATAATACTCAATTTCATATGGAAAAACAAAAAACTCAGGACAGGGAAAACAATCCTGTACAATAAAAGAACTTCTGGAGGTATCACCATCCATGATTTCAAGCTGTACTACAGAGTATAGTAATAAAAACCACATGGTATTGGAAGAAAATCAGACAGGTGGATCAACATAATTGAATCATAGACCCAGATATAAATACACACACCTGATTTTTTTTATTTTGAAAAAGTTAGAAACATACAATGGGAAAAGAAAACACCTTCAACAAATGCTGGTGGTCTTACTTGATGTTGGTCTGTGGAAGAATGCAAATAGATCCCTATTTATCACCCTGCACAAAACTTAAATCCATGCAATTCAAAGACCACAGCATAAAACCAGAAACACTGAACCTGATAGAAGAGAATGTGGGGAATAGCCTTGAACTCAGTGGCACAGGAGACATCTTCCTGAACAGAACACCAATAGCAGAAGCACTAAGATTGGCAATAAAAACTGGGACCTCACAAAACTGAAAAGCTTCTGTAAGGCAAAGGATACCATCAGTAACACAAAATGACAGACTACAAAATGGGAAAAGACTTGCAGCAACTCCACACCTGACAGAGGACTAATATCCAAAATCTATAAATAACTCAAAAACTGGACATCAACAAACTAAATAATTCAAATTTAAAATTTAGGTACACATCTGAACAGAGAATTCTCAGCAGAGGAATCTCAAATGGCTGAGAAGCACTTAAAGAAGTGTTTGACACCCTCTGCTACATAAAAATACAAATCAAAATGACTCAGGGATTGCATCATATACCCCTCATAAAGGCTAAGATCAAAAATACAAGTGATAGCTGGGTGGTGGTAGCAAGTGTCTTTGTCCTAGCACTGAAGAGGCAGAGGTAGATGTATCTTTGTGAGTTCAATGCCAGACTGGTGTCCAGGGAAAGCTTTACAACAGCAAAGTCTACAGAGAAACTCTCTCTAGGAAAACAAATACATTTTTAATTAAAAATAAACCTTAAGTGACAGCTCATGCTGGCCAGTATGTGAAAAAAAGGGAACACTCCTCCAGTGCTGGTGGACAGTTGCTCAACTATATTCATAGTATCTTCATTCATAATAGTCAGAAAATGGAAACAACCTAGATAGCCCTCAACCAAAGCAGGGATAGAGAAAATGTGCTACATTTACACAATAGAGCATTACTCAGCTGTTAAAAACAATGGCATTATGAAGTTTAAAAACAAGTGGATGGTCCCTAGGATGACTGTGGCTTATAATAAATTTCAGTTTTACTCAATCACTGAGAAAGCCTCAATGAAACATCTTACTATTAAGGTAAGAATATATACTCTATCAAGCTGATAATAGAAAAAAATTAATTAATTAATTTTAAACAATAAAAAATAAATAAAAATTAAAAATTTTTGAAATATTAAACAAACAAACATTTTACTAAAGCAAAAAAACAGAACTAGGGACTCATTCCTCTCCACATTCTATTCTTTCCCTTGTTTTATATATTTTAAATTTTTTATCAGTGGATTCTGCTGGAGTTTACTGGTGGATTCTGCTGGAATATCCGATGCAGATAAGCACTGGAGAGCTCCTGTTGCAAATCACCCTCTGGAGCGATGGAAGGATCTTTCTACTAGCACGTGGAGGAGACCTGATCTAGTGTTGGTGTGGCCCCGGGGTTCTGTTTACATCTTTGCTCAGGACAATGAGGTTCCTCTTTAGATTCCTGAGCACTGAACGCACCCTGTGGCTGCTGCTGAAGCCCAACATGACAGAGACCTAATGGGTCTTCATGAAAAAATCTACCCTTCTGATGCCAATGGAGATTGAGAGCCCAATATCACCAGCTTTGGCAAGCATTAATGTAAGCCTAGGAACTGTAGCCATGACATTGGATTCTCCAGAAGAGCTGCCAGCTAAAGTCGTGCTGGGATCAAGAAAAATGGGCCTTGGCGGTACGTGTTACTGGAGTTGTATCCATGCCAGTGGATGTCCACACAATCCAGAAGAGAATTTGACATTGCTGCTGCCACTGTTGCTGTTACAGCAATGGCGCCCACCACTGCTACTCTTTCTGGGATTACCATTTCATAATTGCTTACTACGGCTAGCACAATGGAGACCCTGGCAACAAAAGTAGCTACCACAGTTAGTTAATCTTTCATTCTATTGGGCATGATAAATTTAATTCAGTAGTTATGTACATCTCAATTGGCTTTGAAAATTATAAATTTATAAACTCAAGTTCCAGTTGCTTTTGAGATACTATCTTACAAGGACACCAGGAAGAGAATGGCTCAGTTGCCTTTAGCCTACTGGATATGGGTGAGATAGGACCTCTGTTGGTCTTTTCTGTATCAAACACACAGATTGCAAACCCAGTGCCACTTTGAGATCTTTGGCAGCAATTAACTATGCAGCACACACACAATTGAGCCTGTATGAAAATGAGTATTCAGAGACAGGTAATGCCTGAGGGGCACTCACCAACCTAAGACAGAGCACCTGTGTGGCCTGGGCGGGCGTCTCCATGATGGGTAAGGTGACCTGCTGACGTCCCATGCAACCCAAGTCAGAAGCTCATTTTTTAATAAAAGGGGGACCTGTAGGGCCCTGGTCCCCGTTTTGGGTAACTGCTGCCTTGCTTGAGCACCTTGACCTTGATATCCTCCCTATGCTAATTCCCTGCCAGGTTCCACCCTCCTGAATGCTTAAGAGAAGTTCCTTGTCTGTGTATCCTGAATAATGGGCGTTAACAGATTAGAAGCAAGATTGTAAAACATCAGTAGCGAACTTCGACCCTCCGGGGTCCTCCCATTGTGCTGTAAGCCTGCATTTAAGACCTCCTCCCCCTTCAATAAATGACATTTGGCATTTAAAATTAAAATATATATTTTTTAATTAAAATATATATTTAATTAAATATATATTTAATTAAAATATATATAATATATATAATTGAATGAATACTGCGAATGTAATCTATGAATACCACAAATGTGATTAATATCATGAGTGTAATTAATGAATATCATGAGTGTAATTTAAAAAATAAATAAATAAATAAGTAAACAAGTGGATGGAACTAGAAAAAATTCATCCTGATTGAGGTAACTGAGACCCAGAAAGACAAACATGGTCTGTACTCACTGATAAACATATATTAGCTGTAAAGGATAATAATGCTACAATACACAGACCCAGAGGCTAAGTAACAAGGAGAGTTCAACAGAGGATGCATGAATATCCTTTGGAAGGGGAAATAGAAAGATTTCATGGGTGGACTGGGGATGGGTGGAGATGGGAACAGGAGGGATGAGGTAGTCCTGGGAGAGAGGGAGAGAGTCCTGGGAGAGCCATGGAATTGGGAGTCACTTTGGAGGTGTGGTAGAAATCAAGTGCAATGAAATCTCCCAGGAATCTGCAAGGGTGATGCTAGCAAAGACTCCTAGTAATGGGAGCACCTGAACTGGTCATCTTCTGTAACCAGGCAAGGCTTCCAGTGAAGTGATTGGGACACCAACCTAGCCACAAAATCCTCAACAGGATGTGCTGGGTTGCAGAGTGGCCAACCAATGACTGGTACAGCTTGAGACCCATGCTACGAGAGAGAGCCCACACTGACACTGTCTGATTGGTCAGAAATCAGAAGTGGGATAATCCAGAGTCCTAGAATAGAGCTAATTATTAACCAAAAAATTAAATAATTAAATAAATAAATAAATAAATAAATAAATAAATAAATAAATAAGTCAATGGAATTATTCCTAATGGTACTCAGCTCTACTCATAGACAGGAGACTACCATAAGCATCACCAGAGAGGCTTCATCCAGCAATTGGTGGGAGCAGATGTAGAGATCCACAGTGGAACAATAGCTGGAGTTCTGGCAATGCTGAAGAACATGGGGAGGAAGGATTGTAGAAGTCCAAGAGTTCAAGGACCTGGGCCTCATAAACAACTAACCAGGTCTCATAATTGCTCACAGAGACTGAACCAAATTTTCTATATGAGTTTTTAACTTTTTATGTTTGGTGGCTAACAAGGTCAATTCTAAAATATTATCTTCTGTTTGCATAATAATTCCAGTAGGAGAATTGATAGAAGGTAAAATAACTAAAATATATTCAAATTTAGGACTTAAATGATCCAGATATGCCTCATGTAATCTTTTTTTCCACTTTGGTCATTTCTCTCTCAGCTTCAGCTGTTAGATCTCACAGACTATTTAAATCTGAATTACCATGCAAAGTTTGAAATAAATTTCTTAATTCTTGAGTAATCAATCCAATATTGAGTCATACCCAATTAATATCTCCCAGTAGTATTTCAAAATCGTTGAGACTTGCAATTGATGTCTTCTGACCTGAACCTTTGGGGGTTGAATATTTCTGTTGCCTTAATTTAAATTCTATATAGTTTATAGAATTCCCTCTCTGTATCTTCTCAGGTATAATCTGTAATCTCTAACAAGGTAAAATGTTTTCTGCTTCATTAAACATTCTTTCTAAAGTATCTGTATCAGAAGCAGCTAATAAAATAACATCCATATAATGGTAATTAATGGATTGATAAAATTGTTTAATAACCAGTTCCAGAAGTTGAGGCACAAAATATTGGCATAAACTTGGACTGTTTAAATTCCTTGTATGAGTATTTCAATTTCTCCTTTGTAATCTTCATCTGTAATTCCTGGGTGTACAATAAATCTTCGAGATATTAATCTACCCCTTCCAAAAATCATCCTCCACTTTCCTTGAGGGAATAGGAGCATACATCCCAGTGGCAATTTTAAAGCAAGCAATTTGTAGAGATAATGTAAGATGTTTACCCTCAGCCAAATATAAATGAGCACCACCCAAAGTAGCATGCATTAAATCTCCAATACTGAGCTGGAGAGATGGCTCAGGGGTTAAGAACACTGGCTGTTCTTCCAGAGGTCCTGAGTTCAATTCCCAGCAACCACATGGTGACTCACAACCATTTGTAATGAGATCTGGTGCCCTCTTCTGGCAGGCAGAACACTGTATACACAATAAATAAATAAATCTTAAAAAAAAATCTCCAATACTAAACTTGCATTCCACTGATTGCTTTGTTTTTGAGATTATTCCATTGCTGAGAGGATATAAGTGGCTCATACTCTTTGGTCCATGGCAATGAAATAGGTCCTTTACCAGGTTTCCCTGTGGTAAGAGATTAACATGCGCATCTCTCACTGATTCACATGTAGTAATCCAATGCAATTAATCTAAGTCTGTTTCATATAAAGGAGGAAGAGAAGATTCATCCCCAGTGTCTTGAGCCTTCATACCTTCATCTTACTCAAAAACAATGTTTTTATTTTCCTCTGAGACAACATTCTCCTCTGACAATTCCTCATCAGAATATCCTTCTTCTTACTTCACTTTTCCACATCTGATGAAGCCTTTTCTGACTCTTCAGTCTGCAGCAGCTCCAAAGCATTGGGAATTGATTTACAAAAAACACATCTCTCCTAGTATAGCTTCTTTAATGAGCTTTCCAAAAAGCTCTCAATACTTTGACACTGTCTTTTTAATTGAACATGAGGAGTTGCCTGAAACCAATACAAAGCTACTTAATTAGTTCTAAAAGGTCATTAAGCTGTTTTTCTTTTATTTCACTCCATATCTTTTGTCAAGCATTTTAGCAACTGCAAATATTGCTGCTTCTGAAATGGGAAATTCCTCATGTCCCTTCCCAATCTTGGAGTCTCAGTTACCTGTGAATATACTTAACCTGCAGTCCTAGAGCATCTGGATCCCTCATTTCCTTGAGCACCACAGGTTGGGTACCAAATGTCAGTAACTGTTTCATGTAAGATGACCAAAAAAAGAGAGAAAGAGACTTGAGGATGTAATGAAGACTTGGGAGAGCAAAGCGGAAATCACAGTGGACTGAACCCTGAGAAGCCTTGGAAAAATATTTTATTAATTGTTACACAAAAGGTATTTTTAAAAAGTCAAGTTCCACATATCATAGGCTCTGATCTGATCTAGGAGCTGTCAGAAGGAACACATTACCAAAGTCATTCTCAGTCATTACAAGACTTCCAGGTTTGCCCTGAATATCTTGTGACTGAATGTATGCAAACAGTCAGAAGCTCCTACACAATAAGCAACTCCATAAATCTCAGATAACAGTCACTGCTTATTGCAAAGGATTATTTCAAAACCTAGTTGTGCCATCACTCTTGAGTTTATGTCAGGTACAATGGCTCTACTGTATTTCCCACAGTAGCCTGTGTGTCTGCTGTGATGTGACTAGCTACTTCAAGGTCCTATGCCTTGACTTCCCCACAATGATATGCTGTGTCTTGGATCTATGAGCCAAACCATATCTTCCTCCTCATTCAGGTTCCTTTTCTCAAGTTGAATTATCACAGCACAGGAAATAAAACTAAGGCAGGTTGCTTGATCTGAGTTAATTCTTCAGCCCACAGGACCTGGAGAAATATGAGACTGATGCTGCCAGACACCAGCTACAATGAGTACTTAAAAAATGGCCTCAGCTCAAACACCGAGAGAAAGAGGGAAGAGTGCTTGTGATGATAAAGAGGAACACAGACATCAGAAAGGTACTGAAAGAGGGGAGTGAACCTGATCTGTGAAATGGCTGTATGCTGCTGTTCCTCTTCTCATCCAGAAAGATAGCTGGGTGGGGATGAGATGTAAGACAGGATTTAGGGCATTAACCTGCTGTCTTTTCAGATTGGTGATCTCTGAATACTGCACAATGGGAAGATTCTGTTCCAGTGCATACTCATAGGCAATTTGTAATGAGAGACTACATAGGTTACATGTCCTGGCCACACAGATGGAATAGGTTTAATACTCTGTGCTAAGACATTAAGGAAGAGCACTGTCTGTCATCAGGGCTGGTAAGGCCTAGATGTGGGCTCTGGGATGGGAAAGTCCTAAGCAGCTGCACAGTGATTTCACTCAGAGACTTTCCTTGCACTAGGACCATTCATATAACAAATTAAATTGCTCCACTTTATTGTTTTGCTCCAGGATTATTGTTTGCAAATTGTTTTTAACAGTACTTGATTAATTTTTTCATGGGAGAGTATGTGTATATGCATATATGCATTATAAGCACATGTGAATGACTATATGTGTATGTGTGCATATATGTACATACACTCATATCTCATTGATTGTACTTCATTTTACACACTCCTCAAGGTCTTGACAAAAAGAAAAGGGAAATAGATAAGTAGGATATGAGTAGAAAAGTAGTCAGATGATGCCCCCTCACATGTCACAGATCCTAAAGATCCTCTGAGAAACACTTAGACCTGATAACTATTGTCTGCAAGGCAGCACTTTCCAATAACAACAATGAACCAATGAACATGTTGAAAGTGAAATACGAAAAAGTACTGTTCAAATTGGTTAAAATATACTGGGACTAATCCCTAAAAAAGAAGTGAAAGTCATTTACAGAAAAGATTTAGGAAACCAAAAAAGCACCTAAAAAGGACAACACAAACTGGGATACGCCCCCTCCCCGACCCCACAATGCACGCTTTACAGATGGGCAAATTTAATATTATGAAAATGACTAAAATAGCACAGGAAATTTGTAGTAGGACAGGCCTATAGGGTCGAGGAAATTGGCTCAAATCAGTTGCCTAGAGATGCCCATAACTTACCTCCTTATGATCCAAACTAGAGTCTGCCTGAGGGCCTTGCAACCGGTGCTATCAGAGTTCCTAATCTTTCAGTGTCACCAGATTGGGACACAGCCTGTGTGCTGAGAGGAGGGTATATAAGGCTATCCCCATTATTGTTTTTTTTAATATATAAATTTTGATTTAAAAAAAGATTTTCTTTCCTTTTACAGACCAACCTTTGTTTCCCCTCCCTCCTCTTCTCCAGCTCCTCACACCTACCCTCATCCCACCCCATCCCCTCCTCATAGAGAGTAGGCCCTTCCTTGGGTAGTCAACATAGGCTATTATACCATGTTGGGGCCAGACCTAGTCCCTCCCTCCTGCATCAAGGCTGAGTAAGGCACTGCACCTTAGGGAATGGGCTCTAAAAAGCTAGTTTGTGTACACGGGGTAAGTACTGGTCATATTACTAGGGGACCTACAAACACATCAAGCAACACAACTTTCACCCACATTCAGAGGGCCTAGTTTGGTCCCATGCAGGCTCCCCACCTGTCAGTCCAGAGTTCATGAGCTCCCATTAGCTTGGGTCAGCTATTTCTGTGGTTTTTCCCATCATGATTCTGACTCCCCTTGCTCTTATAATCAATCCTTCCTCCCTCTTTCAACTGAACTCCAGGATCTTGGCTAAGTGCTCGGCTGTGAGTCTCTGCATCTGCTTTCATCAGCCACTGAATGTAGGTTCTATGATGACAATTAGGGTAGACACCAATCTAAGTGCAGGGGAAGGTTAGTTCTTGAACCCTCTCCACCATTGCTATGAGTCTTAGCTGGGAACAATCTTGTGAGTTCCTGGGGTTTTCCCTAGCTGCAGATTTCTTCCCATCCCCTTAATGGTACATTCTGTCAAGATATCTCTTTAATTGCTCTCCCTCCCTCTCTCTCCCCCATGTTCACACCTCCCTTCCTCTCCCATCCCCTTCCCTCTAACCCCCCTCTTAGTTTGCCCAGGGGATTTTAACCCTTTTTCCTTCCTGGGGTGATCCATGTGTGTTCCTCTTAGTGTTCTCCTCTTTACCTGGCTTCTCTAGGTTGTGGATTGTAGCCCAGTTATCTATCCTTTGCTTTGCTTCTAACATTCACTTATGAGTGAGTACATATCGTGTTTGTCTTTCTGGGTCTGTATTACCTCACTCAAGATGATTTTTTTTCTAGTTCCATCCATTTGCCTATGAATTTCATGATGATATTGTTTTTTACTGCTGCATAATACTCATTGTGTAAATGTACCACATTTTCTTTATCTATTCTTCTATTGCAGGGCATCTAGGTGTTTCTAGGTTCTGGCTATTACAAATAATGCTGCTATGAACGTGGTTGAGCAAATGACCTTGTGGAGTGGTTGAGCAACTTTTGGTTATATGCCAAGGAGTGGTATTGCTGGGTCTTGAGGTAGGTGGATTTCCAATTTTCTGAGATAGTGCCATATTGATTCCCAGAGTGGCTGTACAAGATTGCATTCCAAACAGCAGCGGAGGAGTGTTCCCTTTTCTCCACATCTTCTCCAACATAGGCTGTCATCTGTATTTTTATCTTAGCCATTATGACAGGCATACGATGGTATCTCAGAGTCATTTTGAATTGCATTTTCCTGATGGCTAAGGATGTGGAACATTTCCTTAAATGTCTTTTGGCTATTATTAAATAAATTAGTCTGCTCTTTGCCTTTCATCTGACTCCCAATGTCTGTATCTTTGATGTGATGCCTTCTCACTCACTCCCCCCAAGGAAGCCATTAGGACCCACCAACATCTGGCACCTGAACATGGGACTTCTGTTACTGTCACTTTCCTGCTTTGGTTCTGATCATCTTCCTCTCTTCACTCATAGTGCTAGACAGTGCCCCCCAGATGGTGTGTTTAGGTGAGAAGGCCCCTCAGTGCTGTGTTCTTTTGGTCCCTTCAGCAAGTAAGTATGGTGATATATTGTGCACCTCAATAAAACTTATCTGGGGATCAGAGGAGAGAGCCAGCCACTAGATTAGACATAGAGGCCAGACCGTGATGGCACACACCCTTATTCCTGTCATTAAGGAGACTGAGATCCATCCAGATCTCTGTGAGTTCAAGGCTACAGTGGGAACAGAGCCAGATGTGGTGGCACACACCTATAACTCCAACACTAGAGAGCTCATGAATTGCTTGGGAAGCACACATGCCTTTAAACCCAGGAAGTAAGATGGTAGGGCAGAAAAAGGTATAGAAGGCATGAGGAAACAGGAACTCACTGTATTTAGACTGAGGATTTCATAGAGGTAAGAACTTGTGGCTGGCTTGCTCTGTTTCTCTGATGTTTCAGCTTTCATCCCAATCTTGCTATGGGGTTTCTATTAATAAAACCACTTAGCAATTTGTGTTACAGGTAAGCACTGGAACCACCATTTCTTTCCTTCTTTTGACTTGTCTGTAATGTTTGTCTGCCTGTCCCATTAGAAGGCACATTTTTTTTGTTTTGGTATACCCAGCACCTGCACATAAGCCATTGCCTGGATCTTTATCCACTGGCCCCTTCTGTCTCTTCTATAGGGTTATTTATAGGAATGCCAAGGGACTGAGCAAAAGACCACTCCCAAGCACAGCCAAGGGCAGACCATTTCCAATCACCTGGTAACCATACATGTGGCCAAGCAGTTCTATAATGCAGCTCTGCTGAGTAAAGCAAGCTCAGATCTCATTAGGAAACCTTTGTGGGACTCCACACCAGGCCTTCAAGGCTCTTAAGGCTTGTACCCACAGGTCCCTTCAGTTTACTTTCATAATCTTATTCAACAGCCAGGAGAGGTGTTCACCAACTTCCTGGCCCATGTCAATGATGCTGTAAAGCACAGAGTGGATGCAGGCCCCACAGGAGATATGTTGATTAAACAGCTGTCTTGGGAGGGGCCCAATGTCCAAACCCAAAATGTGATTGCAGCCCTCTGAAATGAGGACTTATATAAATGGGTGCAGGCCACCAGAGATCTTGACCCCAGCACCTGTCTCATTGCTGCTCTTACTGTCTTCCTGGATGCCCTCCTCACTGACAGGCAGTGTGCTAATGACACCTCCCAGGGGCCCCAGGTAGATAGAACTTTCTGGGGATGAAATAAACCAGACAATTTGTGACATGACTGACCCCAGCCAAAACTTAGGGCCCAATGCTCCAGATGCAATAAGGGATTTCATTGGGCAAAGGATTATAGGTCACAGCCTGCCAATACACGAGCCACTTTAAACACCAGGCAGGGAAATCCTCAGTCCTGCCAGTAAGAGGAGGCTCTGGTAATCCAAAAATCTATTGGACAATGCCCATTTTGCCACACTCTCCAATGCTGACCATCTATCTTGATGGACAAGTTGTAAAAGGCTTTATTGACATGGGTGCAGACACCACCATTTTAACCAAGACAGAAGTACTTCACTTCCCTCACTGGAAGTTTAATCCCATCCCCCATCAGTGGTGTGAGAGGCCAACAAGATTCTAAGATGACCACCAGTCCGGTCCATTGGAAGGACCTTAATGGTAATTGGGGAGCCATTCACCCTAACATTTCCACTGTACCTAAGAACATGTGGGACAGAGATATTTTGGAGGATAGGGGTGATCTCCTAACTACAGATGACAGGGCCTTTTGGATGACATTGAGGTCTATGAAAAGGCAGGTCTTGAAGTCCGTGACTCTGCATGTGATCTGCACCCCCAATTCTAAGGGCCACTGTCCCCATAAGGTCCACCACAATCAAGTCCCCTATCCCCATTTCTTTGATATGACTCTTGGATCAAGAAGTATGGGTGGAACAGTGGCCTATAATTGAACCCAAGCTGTCAATCCTAAAGTAATTAGTTGCAGAACAGCTAAAGGTAGGGCACATAGAACCATCCACAAGTAAACATAATACCCTCATATTTGTTATCTCCAAGAGCTCAGTATGCTACTGTCTCCTGCAGGATCTTTGTGTAGTTAATGGTCAAATAGAAAAAAAAATGGGGTCTACACAGTCAGGACTCCCCCACCCTAGTGCTATTTCTCTGTCTTATGAGATATTAGTTTTAGATATTAAGGATTGCTTTTTTTCAAATCCTCTGGCAAAATAAGATCAATATTGTAGCACGAATCTTAAAAGTTTTTATTAATAAAAACAAGCCTGAAACAAGGTATTGGGGTGAACGCTGGAAGATCAGAGAAGCAGAACAAGCCAGAGCCACCTCAACTTGCCAATTCCCCAGCTGATATTGTTTCCACAGATTGGAAGCTTCTGAGTTCTCATCCAAATGAATCTCAGCTGAACTGCTGCTACTCAAAAGCCTAAAAGCTTAACCAGCCTAGTTCCTGGTTTTCACGCCTTATATACCTTTCTGCTTTCTGCCCTCACTTCTTGGGATTAAATGCATGAGTCACCATGCATGGCTGTTTCCAGTGTGGCTTTAAACTCACAGAGATCCAGATGGATCTCTGCCTCCCAAGTGATAGGATTAAAGGCGTGTGTGCCACCATTTTCTGGCCTCTATATCTAGTGGCTGTTCTGTTCTCTGACCCAGACAAGTTTATTAGGGTACACAATATTTTGGGGAACACAATATCACCACACAATATCATTTTGTCAATTCTGTGTGGGAACCTAATATGCATAAACCAGCTAAGAGCTGTCAATGAACTGTTTTGCCCCAAGGAATGAAGACTAGCCCCAATATTTGCCAATTATATATTTCTCAAGCTTTGGTCAATATCCCCAGGGATGTTCTTTTGATCCATTATGTGGATGATCTTCTCCTGTCACACCCAGATGCAGCCTACCTATAAAAGACTGCCAAAGGAGTATTAGAAGATCTTGCATTTTTACATCTGATGGTGGCTCCAGATAAGGTCCAAATGGTACCCTACTTTGTCTTTTCAGGCTTTTTCTTTGCTAAGCAGATCCACCTCCTTTCCTTTAAATTGGAAATGAAGGAATTGTACTCACTCTCAGAATTACAGCTATTATGTGGTGCAGTTAATTGGCTTAAACCTTTCTTGACCATCCCTGACTAAGAGATGAGACACCTCTTTCTGTTGTTGGTGGGCCTCACTTGTTCTTCCACTAAGGTTAGTCTTACCCAAGAAGATAAAGATTAGCTACAAAAGTTTTTGGCCATTCTAGCAACCTCCATCCTGCAATGTCATGATACCCAAAGACCCTTACTGGCAATGGTCCTCTGGACATGCAGGGGATTGGGGGGAGTATTATGAAAACCTGGGCCCATTCTATGGCTACAACAAGCACATTCTGACCTGCACAAAGTCAACTTTGACCAGTCCTTCCAACTCAGCCTTAAGCCATGGATCCTGGCATGGAAAATATATGGAAGAGAGCCAGAAAAGCTTATCTTCCCCTTTTCTTTAAACAATACAGAGTCCCTCTGGGAAGATTCCATCTCATTCCAGGAAATGGTTGCAGGATTCACAGGAACTAGTGACAATCATTTGCCAAAAAGCAAGATCTTAGCAGAACTCCCCACACTTCCAGTAAAGACACAAGCCCATGTCGTCCCCTCCTCCACTCCCATCCCTCATGCCACCCTGGCCTTTTCAGATTCCAATAAAAATACACATGGTCTTCTTATCCATTGTTCTGGCTCCAAAGATGTTACATATGGTATCCCTAAACCTGGTTCCATTCAATTGGGTGAGCTATTGGCCATCCCAAATGCTCTAGTGGAGTGCTATCCTGAGCCTATTAATATTTTTTCTGACAGCCAGTATGCTGTACAGGCAGTTCCTGTGCTGGACTTTTCTAGAGTCAAAGACTCACTGATCCCCATTGCTGGCACCATGCTACTCATACAAGATGTCCTAAATCAGAGGATTGAGCACTGGTACTTGTCCTGCCAGAGACGGCATATGAAAAGCCTGACATGTTGCCAGTGGAATCTGTGCTGGAGGTAACTGAGATGAGGACATCGATCCTTCCAGGCCTGCCCTGCTGGATATTCTACTAAGCCTGCCTTCTGTGGGCCAGGGAGAAAACAACCCTTGTGTCCTGAGGGCAGACTTTATGACGTATGCATGTCATGTTCTCACCCATCCAACTGTTACTGGTTCTTGTAATCCTCCTACTCTGTTTACTCTTTATGATTTTCTTTCTCTCTCCTGCGGTGGTTTCCATGAAATTAGAAATGATATTGAGATTGCGACAATGGCAGGAGTTAAAGATGTTCTGCAGGTCATGGGAAAATCCCAGAAGGCTGGTGGCAGAAAACTGTAGATGGAGTGACAGATAGATGGGATAAAAGACAAGAGTTGTCCAGAACTGGTTAGAAGACAACTTGACGAGTTACAGAGAGATGAAGACGGACTTAGGCTGAGAGGAAGCTGGCAGTCTCCTACCTTAAACCTTTACTTGTATTTCTGTGCTTTCTGAGAAACCACAAGTAGATGGCCTCTGGGGTGATTACCTCAGATGTTCTGAGAATTATTAACTTGCAAAAGAATAAGCTGGTATGCTTTAGCTTTCTTCCAGGGAACTTCTATGTGCAATCAAGGACACATGCTCAACTCTGTTAATAGCAACATTATTTATAATAGTCAGAACGTGGACACTACCTAGATGCTCCTCACTTGAAGAATGGATAAAGAAAATGTGGCACATATACACAATACACATATACACTTTTGGTGGGAATGCAAACTTGTACAGCCACTCTGGAAATCAGTATGGCGGTTTCTCAGAAAATTAGGAGTCAATCTACCTCAAGACCCAGCTATATCACTCTTGGGCATATACCCAAAGAATGCTCAATCATACCGCAAGGACACATGCTCAACTCTGTTAATAGCAACATTATTTATAATAGTCAGAATGTGGACACTACCTAGATGCTCCTCACTTGAAGAATGGATAAAGAAAATGTGGCACATATACACAATAGAGCACTACTCAGCAGTAAAAAAAAAAATGATATGAAATTTGCAGGCAAATGGATGGAACTAGAAAATATCATCCTGAGTGAGGTAACCCAGACTCAGAAGGACAAACATAGTATGTACTCACTCATAAGTGGATGCTAGATGTAAGGCAAAGGATAACCAGATCACAACCCACAGCTCCAGATAAGCTAGCTAACAAAGAGGGACACTAATAGATAGCCCAGCAAAGAAGAAATACATGAGATGTATATGAGAAAACTCGGATTAGGGGGGTTATGGAGGGCAAAGAATGGGGGATGAGAACATAAGGAAATGTGAAGGTGGAGCTGGAACAGGGACAGAGTGGTAGATCAAGGAAAGAGATACCATGATAAATGAAAACATCATGGGAATAGGAAGAGGCAGGGTGCTTGGGAAGCTCTCAGGAATCCACAAGGTTAACCCCACCTTGGTCTGCTGGCAGTGGTTCAGAGGGTGCCTGGACAGGTCTACTCTAGTGACCAGCCTAGCAAATAACCTAGCTGTCATCATAGAGCCTTTGTCCAGTGACTGATGGAGGCAGATACAGAGATCAATGGCCAGGCACCTGACTGAGCTCTGGGAATCGAACTGATGAGAGAGAGGAGAGATACTGCAGGCAAGGAACGTGGAGATCAATGATGGGAAGACATGCAGAGATGATCAGCCACACTAGTGGAAACCCATGAACTGTGTACTGATGACTGTGGATCCCCCATGGGACTGAACTAGGCCCTCTAGATACAGAAGACAGTTATTTGGCCCAAACTGTTTGGGGGGCACCCAGGCAGGGGGATCAGGACCTGTCCCTGGTCTATGGGCAGGATTCTGGAACCCAGTGCCTGTGGTGTGACACCTTGTACAGCCTTGGTGCAGTGGGAAGGGAATTGGGCCTGCCTAGGCTCAGTGTGCTGGGCTCTGCTGACTCCCCAGGGGAGACCTTGATTTGGGGGATGGATGTAGGTATGCAGGGTGGCTTGGGAAAATGGCTGGGGGTGGGAGAAGGGAGGAGGGGAGAACTGTGGATAGTATGTGGAGTGGGCAGAAAATTTCTTAATAAAAAAATGAAAGAAAAAAAGGAGGTTACAAATAGATCCATATCTGTCACCGTGCACAAAACTTAAGTCCAAGTGGATCAAAGACCTCAACATAAATCCAGTTACTCTGAACCTGATAGAAGAGAAAGTAGGAAGTAGTCTTGAATGCATTGGCATAGGAGATCACTTCCTAAATATAACACCAGTAGCACAGACACTGAGACAATCAATCAATGGGACCTCTTGAAACTGAGAAGCTTTTATAGAGTAAAGGACATGGTCAATAAGACAAAGCAACAGCCTACAGAATGGGAAAAGATCTTCACCAACCCCACATCTAACACAGGGGTGATCTCCAAAATATATAAAGAACTCAAGATATTAGACATCAAAATGCCCAACAGTCCAATTAAGAAATGGGCTATAGAGATAAACAGAGAATTCTCAACAGAGGAAGCTCAAATGGCTGAAAGACATTTAAGGAATTGCTCAACATCCCTAATCATCAGGGAAATGCAAATCAAAATGACTCTGAGATACCACCTTATACCCATCTTGATGGCTAAGATCAAAAACACTGAATATAGCTTATGCTGGAGAGGATGCAGAGCATGAGGAATTCTCCTCTACCGTTGGTGAGAATGCAAGCTTGTAAAGCCAGTTTGGAAATCAACATGGCACTTTCTTAGAAAATTGGAAATCAATCTCCCCCAAGACCCAGTTATACCACTCTTGGGCATATACCCAAGGAATGCTCAATCATATCACAAGGGCACATGCTCAGCTCTATGTTCATAGCAGCATTGTTTGTAATAGCCAGAACCTGGAAACAACCTAGATGCCCTTCAACTGAAGAATGGATAAATAAAATGTGGTATATATACACAATGGAGAAAAACTCAGCAGAGAAAAACAATGACATCATGAGGTTTGCAAGCAAGTGGATGGATCTAGAAAAAATCACAATTAGTGAGGTAACCCAGACTCAGAAAGACAAACATGGTATGTACTCACTCATAGGAGGATACTAGATGTAAAACAAAGGATGTCTAGACTGCTATTCACAACTCCAGGGAGGCTACCTAGGAAATAGGACCCTAAGAAAGACACAGGGATCACCCAACAACAGAGAAATGGATGAGATCTACATGAGCAAACTGGACGTGAGGGGGGGCAATGAAGGGCAAGGGTCAAGGGAAAGAGAGCTTAGGGGAGCAGGAGATCCCAGCTGGATCAAGAACAGAGAGGGAGAACAAGGAAAAAGAGACCATGATAAATGAAGACCCCATGGGAATAGGAAGAAGCAAAGTGCTAGAGAGGTCCCCAGAAATCCACAAAGAAACCTCCACAATAGACTACTGACAGTGGTCAAGAGAAAGCCCGAACTGACCTACTCTGGTGACAGGATGGCCAAACACCCTAACTGCCTGCTAGAAATCTCATCCAATGACTGATAGAAGCAGATGAAGATTCACAGCCAGGCCCCAGGTGGAGCTCCAGGAGTCCAATTGTCGAGAAAGAAGAGGGTTTGTATGAGCGAGAATTGTTGAGACCAAGATTGGAAAAAGCACAGGGACAAGTAGCCAAACTAGTGGAAACACATGAACTATGAACCAATGGCTGAGGAGCCCCCAACTGGATCAGGCCCTCTGAATATGTGAGACAGTTGATTATCTTGAACTGTTTGGGAGACACCCAGGCAGTGGGACTGGGACCTGTCCTTAGTGCATGAGTTGGCTGTTTGGAACCTGGGGCCTATGCAGGGACACTTTGCTCAGCCTGGGAGGAGGGTACTGGACCTGCCTGGACTGAATCTACCAGATTGAGCTGAATCCCCAGGGGAGTCCTTACCCTGGAAGAGATGGGAATGGGAGGTGGACTGGGGGGAGGGCGGGGCAGGGAGGGGCGGGAGGAGAGAGAACAGGGGAATCCATGGCTGATATGTAAAATTAAATCAAATTATAAAATTAAAAAAAATTGTAACTGAAAAAAAAGGGACATCAGGAAATTTAGAAGTAAATGGATGGAACCAGAAAAAAAATCATCCTGAGTGAAGTAACCCAGACAGAGAAAGACAAATATGGTATGTACTCACTCATAAGTGGTTATTAGCTACAAAAAAAGGATAATAATGCTATGATTTGCAGACCAAGAGAGATGTGGTAACAAGGAAGATTCATGGGGGCTACACCAAGATATCAATGTAGAAGGGAAATAGAAGAGAATATGTGAGTGATCTGATGCTGTGGGATGTTCTATATGTCAAATGTGTTGCTCTGATTGGTTAATAAATAAAATACTGAGTAGCCAGGCAGGAAGTATAGGCGGAACAAGCAGAGAAGAGAATTCTGGGAAGTGGAAGGCTGAGGCAGAGAGACACAGCTAGCCACCACTGTGACAAGTGAGATGTAAGGTACCAGTAAGCCATAAGCCACGTGGCAAAGTATAGATTAATAGAAATGGGTTAATTTAAGATAGAAGAAGTAGATAACAGGATGCCTGCCATGACCATACAGTTTGTAAATAATATAAGCATCTGTGTGTTTATTTTATAAGTGGGCTGTTGGACTGCTAGGGCTTGGTGGGACCAGGAGAGAAAACTCCAGCTACAATCTGAGGGCAGATGTGGTTGGAAACAGGAGTCATCAGCTTGAGGTGGGATAGTGGGGGTGAGTACTGAAGGAGACGACTGGAAGAGAGGGTTATGTCAGGGTTAGGTAAAAAGTTGGCACAAGGGAATCCCCAAAGAATCTACCAGGAAGATTCCTTAGACTCCTAGAAATAGCAGATATGTTGTCTGAACTGGCCAACTCCTGTGACCAGATTGGTACCTAACCCAGTTGTCATGAGAGAGGCTTCATCCAGCAACTGATGGAAACAGATGCAGACTCCACATGTGGAGATCAGAGAATCCTACAGAAGATGGGGAGAAAGGATTGGAAGAGCCACAGGGGACAAGGACACCACAAGAAAACTCACAGAATCAACCTGGGCTTACAGGGGCTCACAGCATCTGAACTGCCAACAAACCAGGTTGCCTACATGGTACTGACCTAGGCCCTCTGTGTATGTGTTATAGATTTGTAGGTTGGTGCTTTTGTAGGACTCCCAACAGTGGGAAAAGGGGCTGACTCCAACTCTTTTACTGGCTTTTGGGACTCTAACCCTCATACTGGGTCAACTTGTCCAGCTTTAATACATGGGGAATTGCTTAGTCTTATTGAAACTTCTTAGGCCATGATTTATTGATACTCATGGAAGACCTGCACTTTCCTAAATGGAAATGGCGGAGTAGTTTGAGCAGTGGGAACAGAGGGAGGCTAGGGGAAGGTCCTGGGAGGAGGGAGGGGCATGAAACTATGGCTGGAATGTAAAAAAAAAATACAAAAGTAAAAATAAATTTATTTTATAAAGAAAAGGAAAAACAAACAAACCAAAGATCAAACATCTTGTTGACCCTTCTGGGCAAGGATATGCTCCGCTATCAATGGCAGTCTTCTCTCATACCAGTCAAAGATGTCATGTCTCCAGTTCCAACATACTTGTACCACTTTGCTACTCCATTTTTCCCACCTCTTCATTACTTATTTATTCGTCATAATGGCATAGGAAGCTGGGGGTGTGTCATGCAGTGTACCCTTTTGTCCAGACAGCTTTACTTGCTAATGTTCATTGCAATGAGCTGTTGGTCTACTTCAGGGCCTCTGGCTTCTGTTTCACCATCAATCTGGAACCTCACCCAGACGCCTCTTGGATATCCTACTGTTGCTCAGAGTCATATAGATCCCATGGCTATGCTTCTGCAGGACAGACCCTTTCCACCTTCTCCACCAGCTCATAGATATGTTGGGGTGACCCAACTCAAAGCCCTAGATCAGAGCCTCAGTAGTTGCTGAGTTATTCAGCACTGGTCTTTGCTATGTTGTCCTCCACCACAGAGGTGGGGGCAGGGCCAGTCCTGACTATTATTAAGGTTCATTTATTTTATGTGTAGAAGTGTTTTTCTTGCATGTATGTGTTTGTTGAATATGTGTCTGGTGCCCAACGAGGCTGGAAGAAGGTATTGTGAGTTGTCAATGCAGGTGCTAGAAACTGAATCCTAGTTCTCTACAAGAACAGTAAATGTTTTTAACTGCTGAGCTTTATCCCCATCCACACTTGATTGTTTAAAATGTCAGTTTAGTTTAATTTTGCTAGTTTTTACTCTATGTAGAAATTCATCCATGTGTTTTAGATTTCCCAGTTTAGTGGAATGTTCTTAAAGTAAATTCTAATCATTTTCTGAATTTCACTGGAGCTTGTCATAATGACTCCATTTTCATGTCTTACTGTATCAGCATTGGCATTCATTCTTCCTTTTGGTTAGTTTATCTAAAGTTTGTCAATATTGTTTATATTGTGAAAGAACCAAATGGATTTCACTGACTCTGTGGTTTGTTTATTATTGAGCTGTTTTCATTTCTCCAATTTTGTCAGTGTCAGTTCTTTCTTTCCAGCTCTTGAGTTTGGTGTTTAACTCCTTCTTTTTCCTGAGCGTTAAGGTGATCCATTAACTAAATTATTAGAAATCTCTTTGATTTCTTAATGTAGGTGTATTGACCTTTAAACATCTCTCTTAGGACTATTTACATTGCATCTCACAGATTAAAGTACATTGGTTTTAATTTTCATTTTATTATAGGAGTCTTTCTGCTTTTGATTTCTTCGAGAAATCATTCATAATTATGTTGTGAGTTGTTTAATCTCCTTGAGTTTGTTTACCTTTTAGAGTTTCTCTTGTTTATTTGTAGTCATTTTATTGTTGTCAGGGAGAATATAAGGAAATATTTCAGTTTCCCCATATTTGCTCAGACATTTTTTGTGTCCTAATATTGGATTTATTTTAAAGAAAGTTACATGGGCTGCCGAGAACAATTTATATTCTGCAGTCTCTATAGATACAATATTCTATAGTTGTCTTTTCAGGCCATTTTACCTTTGATTTCATTTAATTCTGTCTACTTTCTATTGGGATGAAGGGTTAATTGTTGGGAATGAAACTGCTATGACACCTGGTGATAGCCTATGGTTTTACATCTAGTAGTATTCTCTGTGTAGAACTGGGTTCACGTTTGTGTGGAATTGTACAGTTCTCTCCATGAATTGTTCCCTTAATCAGGGGGAAGTGATATTTATCATTTCTCATTAGATTTGATTACAAGTTTATTTTGTCATATTGCATCAACAAAAATAGCTTGTTTTCAAGTTCCATTTGCCTAGAACATCTTTTTTCATCACTTCATTGTAAGGTTACATCTCTCTTTTATGATGGAGTCCAACAAAAAAAATACTTCCTACTTTTTTATTCTAATCTCCTAACCGGTATCTTTTGATTAAGGAATTGACACCATTAATAGTAAGATACTACTGAAAGGTACCTGTTGATTATTGTAATTTTGATGATTTTGCCAATGTGCTCGAGCTGTTTTCCTTTTACTACTTGCTTAGCTGTTGTTCTAGTTTGCTTTATGGTTTCTGTGATAAAACATTCTTGCTAGAAGCAATGTAGGGGAAGAGAGTATTTTTCTGGCTTACACTTTCAGGTTGAATTTATCTATGGGAGAAGTCAGGGAAGTATCTCCAGATGGAACTGAAGCAGAAATCATTTTACTAATCTGCTTGTTAACTTCCTCAGTGTTTCATGCTCAGTTAGCTTTCTCATACAAGCCCAACCCAGCTACCTTTTTTGTGTGCCTGAATACATTGATCATCAATGAAGACAACATCTCAAACACCTGGTAACATGTCAATCTAATGGGGACAATATGTTAACTGAAGCTTTCTCAGCTAATTCTAGGTTGTGTCAAGTTGACTAGGGAAGCTAACTTACACTTGTTGCAGTCTTAAGGATACATCTATGTTGCTTAAGTTTTCCTGCCTTGCCCACAGTCAGGATAAATCTCTTTCACCTGCCAGTCCCACAGCCGCTCAGACCCAACCAAGTAAACACAGAGACTTATATTGCTTACAAACTGTATGGCTGTGGCAGGCTTCTTGCTAACTGTCCTTATAACTTAAATTAATCCATTTCTATAAATCTATACCTTGCCACATGGCTCGTGGCTTACCGGCATCTTTACATGCTGCTTGTCCTGGAGGTGGCTGGCAGAGACTCCCTCCGCCTTCCTGTTCTTTTTATTCTCTCTGTTAGTCCCGCCTATACTTCCTGCTTAGCCACTGGTCAATCAGTGTTTTATTAGCAGCACATTTGCCATACAGAACATCCCACAGCACATCTATTTTCCTCTTCACTATAGACACTCCTATAAATATGTTTTGTAGAGCTGTGTTGGTGGTCATAAATTCATTTCACAAATTTTTAGCATATAAACTTTTATTTCTCCTTGAGTTATGACAAGTAGCTTTGATGGGTACAGTAGTCTGAGTTGTCATTGGTTGTCTTTTAGAACTTGAAATAAAGCTTTCCAGTCCCTTCTGCTTTTCAAAGTCTCTGCTAAAATCTTTTATTCTGACAGACCTTCCTTAACATTTGACTTGGTGTTTCTCTCTTTCCAATTTCAATATATTTTCTTTGTTTAAGTATAATATTTTGAGAGGTGGTTCTTTTCTGGACTTGTCTATGTGGGATTCTAAATTCTGCCTGTATCTGAATTTGCATCCATTCTTACAAAAAGCAACTTAGAGAGAAAAGGGTTTGTTTTGCTTACAACTCCAGAGTACAGTTTATTACTGATAATAAGTCTTGGTTAAAGCACTGTATTCACAGTCAAAATCAGACAGACGATATGTTTACTCTTGCTTTCTTGCCTGCAACTAGCTTTCTCTTCCCTTATAATTTTCTCGACTCCCATGAGTAGGGAATGATGCTGCCCACAATGTTCTAAATTATCAATGAACTATCAGGACACCTTTTCAAAGACATGCCCAGAGCCAATGTAATCTAGATGATTCCTCATTGGAAATCTTTTCCAAGGTGGTTATAGGTTGTGCTAAGTTAACACTAAAAGCTACTAAACACAACATCTCTTTTCCTAACTATAGGAAATTATCATAAAAAAGTTTTTTATACCTATGAACCTTAGATTTCATCTTTCATAGGGTGACATATATCTTGGTGACATATATTCCACTCCTATCTTCTTATTAAATAATCTTTGTTCATGTAAGGTTGTCCCAAGTCCTCCACCTTGCCTTTGAACTCTGATTTTTCCTTAAAAATATCTTATTTATTATGATCTGGTGTGTATGTGTGCATGAGTGGCTCTGTGGGTACAAAGATCTCAAAGAACATTTGTGAGATCTTGAGAATAATGTTGTGGAGTCAATTGTCTACTTCTAATTTATGTGGGTTACAGAGACAGTTTGGTCATCAGCTTTATATGGTAACACTTTTTAATCAATTTTTATCTCATGATGCCACCATTCCCTTTTGTATCTCTATTTATTTCATTTACAATTTATTTGTTGTATAGATTATTTGGGTTAGTTTCTACATTTCCTTGTGCAATAAAGCTGTTTTTATAACTTACTCTTCAAAATTATGTCATCAGGGGATTGATAGATACTTCAGTGGTCAAAAGTACTTGAAGATTTTCAGAAGAGTAGCATTTGTTTTCCAGCACTCGCAATTTTCCATGACTCTAGCTTCAGGGGAACTGATACTCTTCAAATCTCACTGGACACACACAGAGAGAGAGAGAGAGACAGAGACAGAGAGACAGAGACAGAGACAGAGAGAGACAGAGAGACAGAGACAGAGACAGAGAGAGACAGAGAGAGAGAGAGAGACTCATACTCCTATGAAAATACACAAACATATACAAAAGTAAAAAATAAATCTTTGAAAATAATTTTATTAACTACAAATTTCTAGGGCCTTGCATATTATCTGATTGCCCATGTATAACATTCTCTCTCTCTCTCTCTCTCTCTCTCTCTCTCTCTCTCTCTCTCTCTCCCTTTCCTACTTCCTCTCATCTTCTCCACCTCTCTCTCTACCAGATAACTTATTCCCCTCACTCTGTTCATTGATGTGATTATTAATGATGTCACACAACCTTGATTTATACCATCCTTGGATTTTACCCAAGAGGTTTTTGTATGGATGAGAATCATTCTTCCCAACATCGTACAAAATACCATTCTTCCCATCTCTGTTATGGAATCATTGTATCTTCATAGCACACTTCACCAGGAGGCAGGTACTTACTTGTCTGCTTATTGAACATTACTCCCTGTTAACACTCAGATCTTGTGGTTATTTGTTGTTGGATACAGCCAGTAGGTCTCATCACTTGATACATATCAATTAAAATGTAACAAAATAATAAATATCCATGCTGATTATCATGGTGCAAGCCTGAAATCACAATACTCATGGGATCTATTCAAGTGGATCAATAGTTCAAGACCAGCCTTGACTACATGCCAAGACTGGGGCAGCCTCATTGACATACCCTTTGCAATCCCTGCCTCCAAATAAACACATATCTTTTAAAACGATTTCAAAGGCAGAACCACTGTTAATTATAAGCTATGTATATGTCATTGGCTTATTTTCAGTGCTCAAACCTACATGGTTTTGGCTTTTTGTTTCTTTTCAGACAGGATCTATATTATGCCATGCTGACTACAAATTCTCTGTGTACTGGAAAATGACATTGAACCTCTGGTCTTTTCTTGTCTCTACCTCCTGAGTTTTAGTATTGCAGATGTATGCCACCATATCCTGCTTGTCTTTTAGCTTTTCTTTGGATGTGCATAGGTGTGTGTGTTTACAATGATGTGGTTACAAATGTGTGAATGTGGCTGTTCTTGTGCCAAAGCTTGAGTGTGGAAGACAAACAACATCAGGTGTTGAGCCTTAATTTCTACCTTGTTTGAGACAGTCTCTTTCTTCTTGTTCAGCACTGTGTGTGCCAGATTAGCTGGTCACAAGCTTCTGGGCATTCTCCTGTCTCCACTCCCATGTCATAGAAGGAGCACTAAGGTAAGAGGTAGAGACTGAATCACCATCTTTGAGTCCTTCCTGAGGATTCAAACTCAGGTCCTCACACATGCAAGGCAAATGTTTTCCACTGAGTCATCACCTGAGCACAGCTTTTAATCACATTAAATGCCTTAACTCTGTTATGTATTGTGCAATTCACTTTCTCTCTACTAATTCTCTGTAGATCATTTACCCTCTGCTTTCAATAAAATCTTATATTCCTGGAATTCATGCGTCCTACTGCTCTGACCATGGCGTAACTCTTAACTTCTCTCCAGAATTGATTCAGTAAGTTCTACAGAAAATGGTGAAGAATCCAAGTGTGCAATGGAAGCTGAGACTTTTACAGAAAGCCTTAGACCAGGAACAGTGAAGACACTGTGACTGTTGAGAACACATCACAGTAGCCCTAGGAATGTAAATGAGGCATTGAGGTGAAGCTTTTGGGCTATGCCTGGAAGGTCTCTAGTTGTCTGGGTTTTGGAAACTTGAATGTTGAGGAGTCACTATTGAGAAGTGGTGGAAGCTAAGAGGTGGATGACAGAGTGAGGGGATCTCCCTCAGAAAGGTTTAAGATAGTTCTTTAGACTTGATGATAATAAAAAGTCCAAACCTAGCCATGCCAAGACCTCTCTGGCTTACTGTATTGATATGATTGCTTTTCCCCAATACATGTCTGTTGCTGGGAATTTCTCTCCAGCTCCCACCAAGTCCCACCAGTCCTGGAGCCCACTTATAAAATAAACACACAGACTCTTACATTATTTAAACTGCTTGGCCATTAGCTCAGGCCTATCATTGTCTAGCTCTTACTCTTATATTTAGCCCATTTTTATTAATCTATACTTTGTCACATGGCTCATGACTTACTGGTACCTTACATCTTTCTTGTCCTGGTGGCAGCTCCAGGCAGTCTCCCTTCCCTTCCTGTTTCCTCAATTCTCCTCTCTGTTAGTCCCACCTATACTTCCTGTCTGGCTATTGGCCAATCAATGTTTATCTATACAGAGCAATATCCACAGCACTTTCTCTTTTCTTCTTTTTCAAAAAGGAAGGTTTTAACTTTAACATAGTAAAATTACATATAACAAAACAATTATTGAGCAAGAATTACAGTTACAATATTAAAGAAAATATTTTATCTATCTTATATTTGTGAGTTTAAGGTTTTATATCTGACTTATCTTTTATCATAACTAAGGAAAATTGTAACTATCTAGCTTCAACTACGTCAAAGACCTCAGAAGGATATAATATAACCTGAGAAATGGGAGAAGGATGCAAGCAACTTTGGAGAGTCTTGCAGAGTAGACAGAGACAGCTGCAGCCTGGACAGTCATCCAAAGTTTTCTTGTAAAGTTGGGGCATCTGTCTTCAGCCCACAGGCCTGGAGTCTTTCAATCATTTTTCTCTGTGTCCTGTAAAATGTCTGGCAGTTTTGTCTGTGAAGCAGGAACCTAAAGGACCATTTTGCCAAGTGAAGTTCAGTGGTCACCTTTCTATGGGTCCTGCATGTCTAGTCAATTAAGCAGTCCAGGCAAGAACAGTTTCTTGCCCAAATGGCTATTTTTGCCAAGGTGAAGATAAACTCCATATGTGTCTTCACTGCCCATCCTCCTCTCTGAAGTAAATCGGTGCTGCCAGGAGAAGACATGTCTCACTGTCCAGAAAGTCTAAATTTTTAAAAATATTTTAAATGCCATATTCTGTAGGTCTTTGAAGTGTTTGAAGATTACCTGTCTATCTGAAATATATCTATGTATACCTAGAAGACTTAACTAACATGGTACAAGTTTGACTATCATGGAAGACTAATTATTAATCTGTATTTTTAATTATCACTAAAATCTAAATGAGTTACATAAACATAATACCTCAAATGAGAATAGATATCAATAAACTAAAATCTATACCAATGTAAAACATTTTAAACATAAACTAAAATCTATACCAAATGTAAAACACTTTAAACAAGTTGTTGTTCTTTAATAGTAGGTTCATTAATCTACCCTTTTATCCTATCATATCTATATCCTATATATCTATATCATATCCCCTTTTCTTCTTTAGAAAGAGATTGCATTTATAATCAACCTGTTTTAAATAAAAATATTGGTTTTTCTCTGTCCCATACCAGAGGGCTCTTCTGATATGGGACAAAAGAATCTTTTAACCTTTTATTTTAGGAATATGTCTGGGTTTAGAGGGGGAGTGAGCCAATTCCATCTCCAAAGCCAGCTTGATATATTTGGGAATTTGGGCGTATCTTCTCTTACTACTTCCTGCTGGAAGGGGGTGCTGTATCTTATGGGGAAACAAAGAAAATTTTAGGATTATGGAGTAGTCCATGAGGATGTATTGTCTGAGCCAGTTGCCTTGAAACGGTTCTGGATGTTGGATCATCTGGGCCATGGTGTCATCAGAGACCTTTCAGGTAGTCTTGGCTAGTCAAACCTGATGTATCTTAATCTGGAACAATCCATAGCCTCTGGCTTTCTGTGGAAACAAAATCAGAGCCTCTTTTCCAAAGCAACATATCCTTATATCCAAATTTTGAAGTCAAGGTACCTTTAAAATATACATATTGGCATAATTCAACAGCTTTTACAATCAAATGTTTTTCTTCAGTTACGAATATCAAAGACAACATAATCCAGATTCTCTGTGTGATAGCCATCTTTACGTGGCTTATTACCGTTACTGTTTTTTAAAGACTTTATTTTTAAAAACTATTTGTTTATATAACTGTATATATTTATTTTTCTCTCTTTCAAGCCTACATACATTTTTACATACATTGTAAACTATTCCATCTCAATCAGTCTTATTGTGAACCTATTGTTTTAAACTGCAGCATTCTAAGACTGAAACAGCACTGTGGCTGCTGGCTCTGCCCACTTTAACTTCCCAACATGGCCGTGGTACATTTTCCACCAGCTCTGGGAACCATCAACTCTCAGAAATAGCGGGTCTGTGTTTTTATCAAAGCAGCATGTAGCCCAGAGACCTCTTTTTTAATATATACTAGTAAAGACTAAATCTACCACACAGCATAATGTGCCACTGGCAGACGCCTCATTCCCACCATACTGTAGGTCAAGTGCACACGCCAGGAACCCGCCATAGAATAGCGCAAACCCGCTGGGCTGCCGCTAACTTAAGAGATGACTAGGAATTGTTTTTAGCTTTGTTTTAGAATCTTTTTTTTTTAAGGTTTAGGTAGAAACTCTTGCCAACCCATTGGGCACCATTTTTTGCTGAAGAATTTCTCTCCAGCTCCCACCAAGTCCCACCAGTCCTGGAGCCCTCTTATAAAATAAACACACAGACTCTTACATTATTTAAACTGCTTGGCCATTAGCTCAGGCCTATCATTGTCTAGCTCTTACTCTTATATTTAGCCCATTTTTATTAATCTATACTTTGCCACGTGGCTCATGGCTTACTGGTACCTTACATCTTGCTTGTCCTGGCAGTGGCTCCAGGCAGTCTCCCTTCCCTTCCTGTTTCCTCAATTCTCCTCTCTGTTAGTCCAGCCTATACTTCCTGTCTGGCTATTGGCCAATCAGTGTTTATTTATACAGAGCAATATCTACAGCACATGTCTCCATCATTGCAGCCCACCAGGAGAATGATTCCATGTGGCATCAGGGATAAAAAAGTGAGGTGATGAGTTTACTAATGAGCATGATTTACTCAGCTCACTATCTGTGTGTATGTGTCTAATGTCACATTGAATAGTGTAAGTACTGGTTTGTTTTTTCTTAGTAAAGCTGTCTGCCATTTGCAGAAAAGTGAAAAATATCAGGAAGACATGACTTTCATTCTTTGTGATTGACACCTTTCTCCTTCCATCACACAGTGGCATACAGATCATGGTTTGAGCACACCCATGCCTGGCTATCCATGAGAGAAAGGGACAACTACCTGCTACTGAATTATGAGATATGAAAAAGGTAACTGACATTCTTACAGCAATCACAAAGCATCTCACAAACTCACCCCATGCAGCACCCCATATTTCTCAGTATCCCCATGTCAGTTTTAGGTTCATGAAGAGTCAATTGAAGAGAAATTATGCCCTATATCCTTTATTGACCTGCAGCTGGCATTTTCTCTCCAGCCTCCTTATCCATCACCCCTATCTTTACCTTATTCACCCTGGGGTAGGGTGGGCTAGCTCATACTTATGCTAACAGTTTTATTAATTCTGTCTATGCAAAACATTTAATACACCAAATAACCCATTGTTCATTGGGGAATGGGTAAAGCAGTGTCATTCCACTGTTGTGCCCAAATGTATGTCATCCTCCTTGATGGCAAGAAGAGTGACAAAGGCAGGAAATCCATCTTTGAATCCTGGGAGAGCACAAGAGCTGAAGTCACATGAACAGCACTTAGTGATACTCACATCTGACTAGGCATGTACAGGATGCAGCCAGTCAGGGATGATTGTGTCCTGTGCTCTGCGGTACAGAGGGTTCTGCATGGTGGGCTAGAATACACTGGAGATTTCAAAACTCTTGGTAGAGAATATCTAAAATGTTTCAACATTAAGTATTGACATATGTCTAAATAGACTGATAGGCCACACTCTTAACCAGATCATTGCAGGTACAATTTCATTGAAATGTTCCCACTGAATGTTATAAACATGTTTAAGTACTGTACATGTGTTTCAAATATCTCTTACTTTAAAATTTTTTTAAAAGTCTTGGCAGGGTGTCACATGACTCTAAACCTAGCATGGGCAGATAGAGACATTTCAGGGGTTCTAGATCATCCTTGTGTGTATGGTGGGTTTCAGGTCAATCTTGGCTATGAGAGACATTATTCCAAAAGACTATTGAAGAAAATAATGTTAAGTTCATTTATGTATTTTATTTTCACTTAGTTAAATAATACTCCCTCTATTGATGGACACACACTAATGACACCAAGTATATAAGCACAAAAATGTTCTCATATGATCAGCAACTCAAAAGTCTAAGTAGTTTGGAAGTTATTAGTGAGAGGTAACCATCATTTGCATATTACAGATAAAGATATCAATTTCACTTTACACTGAACAAGAAAAATTGTACTGAGCATGCAGTCTGTCAGAGAAAACACTTGCTCATACATAGAACAGTCCAAAATATTAGTTAAGGAGGAAAAGAGGCAGTGTTACAACCACTGTTTACCATTTGGAAGTAGAATCTGGTGATGATGAAGGTTACTGAGAATTGTAACTATTTGTTTTCATTTTTATTTCTCTTATTACATTTTTTTAACTTTTAAAATAAGTTTTCAATTTAAATATATTTTGATCATGTTCTTTCTCTCTCACAATTTCATCTAAATTTTCTACTCCTCCTTATTTACCCAACCTTAAATTCTTTCAGAAAAAAACAAACAAAATCCAAATAAAACAAAATTCTCCCTGAAAGAAGACAAAATAAAACAATATATAAAATGAAAAACAATGAAAACACTGAACTGCAACCAAATAAAAGCATGCCCCCTAACACCAAATAGAACTGTGGAGTCTATTATACATTGGTCAGCTCCTCCTGAACATGAAGACTGCATTAGAGTGGTTGATATATCCAGTGCCACTGAATTGAAGAAAACTGATTTTCCCTCTCCCAGCAGGTACAAATGAAAGTTGAGTTGTTAACCTTTAGTCTAGTGGCTAGATTTTCATTCATTCATTCATTCATTCATTCATCCATTCATTCATTTTCCAAAAATATAACAAAATAAAGTACAATATGTTGAAATAATATTATCACCTCAAAGTTGGACAAGACAAACCAACAGAAGGAAAACAGCACAAGAGAAGGCACAAGCAGAGACTCACATGTTTGCACATTTTAGAAGCCATAAAATTACTAAACTTGCAATCAGAGGTTTGGTGCAGACTGGTGTGGCACTATGCATGCTGCTCCAGTCTGTGGGTTCATATGAACTTTTCTTATGTTGACGTGGAAGGCCTTGTTTTTGGTGTCAAGAAATGGCCATTTGGGACACCATCTCCCCCATTATTAGGTTATACTATTTATATGGTCTTTATATGTATAAAGAAGTTCCCTCAAATGTCCATTAATTTTAGCTGTGCCTCTCCATATCCCCTCCTCAAGTCTCTCTCCTTTCCTCATCCACACTTGGTCCTACCATTCTAGTACTTAACTAGTCATCCATTATTTGCCTTCTAAGTTTAGATTTTTTTATAATTATTACATACTGAGGGAACTTTCTTTCCTGACACAGTCTGTTTGGTGTTCTGTATGCATCATTTACTTTCATAGGCATCTCTTTCTTTAGATTAGGGAAATATTCTTCTATGATTGTGTTGAAGGTATTTTCTATGCCTTTGACCTGAGTTTTCTTCTTCTTCCTCTATTCTTATTATTAAACTTATTATTTTCATAGTGTCCCAGATATCCTGAATGTTTGTGACAGGATTTTTAGATTTAACATTTTCTCTGACAAATGTCCACATTTCTTCTATGTTGTCTTCAGTGTCTGAGATTCTCTCATCCATTTCTTGTATTCTATTCCTGAATACCATCTCTGAGATTCCTGTTTGATTCCCAAGTTTTTCTTTTGCATTTCCTTCAATTTGGGTTTTCATGATTTCAATTTTCAGGTCTTGAATGGTATTTATTTCCTTCCATGGCTTGTGTTTTTACAAATTTCTTCATGGGATTTATTCTTTTTTTCTTTAAGGACCTCTATCATCTCCATACAGGCTTTTTAGGGTCCTTTTCTTCTTCTGCAATTATGTTGGAATATTCAGGGCATGTTGTAGTATAGTTGCCAGGTTCTAGTGAAGACATGCTGTCCTGGATGTTATTGATTATGCTTTTAGGCTGGCATCTATGCATCTGGGATTAGGAAAATTGTAATTCTACATGCTGATATCTGGTCTTGTCTTTGCTGGGTTGATGCTTCTTTCCTTATTTTCTCTTGCTCTGCCAGGTACTTAGGAGAGTGTGGTGGCTGTGTGTTGCCTAGTAGGAAATTCTTCTGGGATCCTAATAAGTGTGGCCACTGGGGATTTCAGGTAAAATGTTTCCAGATACAGAAAGCTGATATTTAGGAATGGAGATGATCTGGCAGGGGACATAAGATTCACAGAATAGAAGAGAAAAGAGTATTCCACAGGAGCTGCTTAGTTAGTCATCTGGGAATGGGACAACTGAGTGCAGTCAGGCCACAGGAGAAGGTTTGATATGATGGTATGAATGAGACTGAAGACTGGACTTGGAAGAATGGAAGGAGAGATGAAGATCTGCAGCTAACCTACTTGCTTTCCTGGTTAGAGTGGCAAGTTGGTTCTTAGGTAGTGTCTTCTGGATTTCAAGAGTTGCTAGGACAAAGAAATGACAAGGGAGAAGGAATTTTGTTTGTTAAAATCTGTATTATCCACATGAGACAGGACCATATAGGGGAGGGGACTGCAGCTGGTGTTCTACACAGAGCTTGAAATGAGACTAGGATACTGGACTTGGAGGAACAAATGGAGAGGTGAAGATTTTCATTTAACCTAACTGTTTCCCTGCCCAGCTTGGGCTGTAGGTTCCTAGGGAACGCTTGAAGGAGTTCAGGTGTGGGACAAATCAATGCATTGTGGTATGGATGTTAGGAGGGATCTGGAAGATCCACCAGAAATTTAGGTGGCTAAGGCAGGTGCTGCAGGTGCTGCAGATCTGGGGGCAAGACAGGGGACTGGACTCAAAGGAATGAGGAGGGTGAAGATCTGTAATTAGCTTATCTCTTCCATGGCCACAGCAGACTGTGGATTTGCAATGAGGGCATGATGGAGTTGAATGTTCAGATAGTACTATGAATTGGAGGAGTGGGGTTAGAAAACCTAGATGATGAGAAATGCCACAGATAATAACTGAGGATGAGACAGGAGAATTGGATCTGAAGGATCACAGGGAAAGGTAAAAATCTGAAGTCAGCCTACCTGCTTCCCTGGCAGGTATTGTTGGATTCTTTAAAGTCTTACTAATAGAAAACCTTGAACCAGATGTTTGGGTAAAAGCTGATATCAGAGAAGCAGAGCAAGCCACAGCCTACCTTACCTCGACAACTCCTCAGCTGATCCTGAAAGCCTCTGAGTCCTCACCCGAAAGGCCTCAGCCAAAAAGAGTCTTTAGTTCCTGTCTCCTTATGCCTTATATACCTTTCTTCACCCTGCCATATTACTTCTTGGGATGAAAGGAATGTGTGCTTCCCAAGCAAAATCATGAGATCCTCAAGTACTGGGATTAAAAGTGTGTGCCACCAATGTCTGGCTCTGTTTCTTTCCTAGACTGAGTCAATCTCATGTATGTAGTCCAGGGTGGCCTTGAACTCACAGAGATGCAGACAGATTTCTGCCTCCAGAGTTCTAGTATTAAAAGTGTATGCCACCTCTTTCTGACCTCTAAGTCTGATCTAGTGGTTGGCTCTGTCCTCTGATCCTCAGGCAAGTTTTATTAGGGTACACAATCTATCACATTTCCCACTTTTGCCTAAAATAATAGAAGATGATTATAACTAATATAAGAAAAAGTGTATGCAATATATACAATAAGTATATACAATATATACAGTCAAGAATTACATTAACAATGTCCAGTCTATTAACATTTGACAGATTCAGAGAAAATATTCCATAATTTATCCTATTTTGGTGAGTCCAAAATGTTGTACCTAAGTCACTTCCTATTCTAACTTATATTACCAAGCAAATACTATCTTTTGATATCTTTCAAACTTACATAATTTACAACTCTTTGGTGAGTTTCTTTTCTGAATTAGTTAACAAAAAACTATAACTACCTAGTCTTCAACTCCCTCAGAGACCCAAGAAGGAAATAATATTACCTAAAGTAAACATGGAGTACAAGCAACATCTAAAAAAATGTGAGAAATGATAGAAACAGCTGATTGACTGGAAGTCACCCAATGTTTCTCTGCAATGTCGTGGCATCCATCTTCTGCCTATAGACCGAGCATATTTGGCAGACTCGTCTGTAACTCAGGATTTCCAAAAGGGCCTTCCTACCCTGTCTTGGCAAGGTTCAGCAGTACTTTCTTTTGTGTCCTGCTTGTTCCTTTGGACATTGTAATGTCAGCAGTTGAAGCAAGGGTACTTACTTGCCCAGTGGCTAACTTTCTGTCACAAAGAAAGTAAACTCCATAAGAGTTTCTTCCATGCCCCTCATCTTCTCTAAATTAATTTGTGCTGTCAGAAGCAGACATGTTTCATAGTCATAAAAAAGAATCTATGTTATTAAAACATCTCAAATGTCATATTCTGCAGATCTCTGAAGTGTTTGAAGATGACCTGTCTATCTAAAATATATGTCTGTTTGACCTTGAAAACATACCTACAAATTCAATTTTAATAGGTGACTAGCTACTAACTTGCATTTTTTATATTATAATTGGTTGGTAATAATAAATTTCAAGGACTGGCAATTTGCATTGCATTGTTAAATGAATTGTATAGGTACCTGAACAAGATTAGAATTGTATGTACATTATGTTCCAACAAAATTAATCTCAAATTTGTATTAATATACAAAATTTGTGTACAATATACAAAAATCCAAACCAATGTAAAATATGTAAAACTAGTAGTTGCTTTTTAAAAGTATATTAAATAATCTACCCATTTATCCTATTATTTCTATGACTTTATTTTTTAGAGAGGATTCAGTAACCTACCCCTTATCTGAATCTTCTTTTTTTCCTTTTCAGAGTAGATTATCTACACTTTTATTTTATCATTTCTATACTTTTTAGAGTAGATTCAATAATGTAGTTCTTATCTTATCATTTCTATATAATGTGTTTCTATATCATATCCACCTTCTTTTAGAAAGAGATTGACTATGACCAAAAACAATTTTTAACCAACCCCTAAACAGACAAACACCCATAATCCATTTTTTTGGAATGTATCATTATTTTCTAGGCTACTGCTGATTGGGAGCACCGGTAATCTTATGGAGGCACAAAGAAAATTTAGGATTATGGTCAAATCCTGATTGGAGTAGTCAGTGAGGCTCTATCATCTCAGCTAGCCATCTTGATATTGTCCTGAGCAGTTTTTAGTCCAAAGCCAATCTTTGGGTGGTGTTTGCCAACTTGGTGGCATTATCATTGTCCTGATGAAATCATCATTGTGTGGCCCCATCATCTTTTTGGAGACTTCAAAATTGCTGTTAGGAATGTTCATGGTTCACTGCAGAAAACTGATGGAGACTAAAACCTGAAATAATGTACAGGAAGCTACATGAAGCCTTTTTTTACAGAATTAGTTAATATCATGGCAAAAATTTAAAATATATATATATATACTAATCTTATAAATTTTGATATAAAATTCATACCTTAAGAAAAGTTTTAAAGAGTCAAAATAAAACCAAAGGATCATGAGATTAATAGCAATAGAATATTCCCTTAATTTTGGTTTTTCTTCTGTCCCATATCAGGTGGCTCTTGTGACATGATACACAGATTTTGCATTTTCTTTTAACAAGCATGCTTGGGTTTAGAGAAGGAAAGAAGCACATTCCAATTCCAAAAGCAGCTTTGATTTTTAATTGAAATGTGATTACATGAAGACCACTCATGTTATGTATCTGTACAGAACAGCAGCAACAAACATTTAGGAAGACTAATAGAATTCTCTCCTATTAGATATGTGATATACCAATAGGCCATTTTACTCTTTTTCTTGAGACATTTTTTTCTGGATGATTTGTCCTTTTTCTTCAGATGTCTCATTTGTCCAGTGTTCTTCAGTTTCCTCAGCCTTCATTCTCCTGAAAGACAAAAACAAAAACCTTCCCCAGTCCTAACTTTGGAGAATATCCATTTTCTAATGTTTATCAATTTTCATTTACGGTTTCTCCTTAAAGTTTTGTTTTATTTTCTTAAGCTGTATTTTTTGTTCTCTTTTCTATAGCTATTCTATCACTCCAAGCAGTATGGTTGTTTTTGCAATAGACATTAGGTTCTTTAATTGCTCTAGGAAGGAGTTTACTACAGGATTACAGAAAAGGATTCAATGGAATTTAACATGGGGACCAGCAAGAGGCCCTTCAGGGAGTTTCCCAATGGCAAAGGCAAGGAATTACCTTGCCTGTCCCTTGTTGATCTACATTTGTAAGTCCAATGTCTGCCATTGACACACTTTCTGTATAATCCAGAAGGGAGGTGTGTTCTGTTGGGATTATTCCTTGAAAAAAAACATTATTTCTAGGAATGCCCTGTTTACAGTCCCTTTTTAGGTGACCTTGTTTACCACAATTAAAACATTTGGCATTACTAATTTTCTTCAAACCTCTGGAAATCACCTCTTCTACTAAGCATCATCAAGATCATGAGATTTAATATTTATTGTATCTCAGATCCATTCCTCCAATGGTGCTGATCTTGCCTTTAACAGCCTAATTACCTTTTTGCATTGTGCATTAGCATTTTCAAAAGCCAGGGATTTAATTATTACCTGTCTAGCTTCTGAATTTGGTATCATTCTCTTTACTATTGACATCAGCCTTTTTAAGAAATCAGTGAAGGTTTCTTTGGGGCCCTGTATAACTTTAGTAAATAACTCAATTTTCTTTCTTACTTCTTCAGTTCTGTCCCAAACATTCAAGGCTGCCATTTGGCATAAAGCCAGAGTGTGGTCATCATATAAACTTTGTCTTTGTATATAAGCATAATCGTCTTCTCCAAGAAGTTGATCTTGGAAAATTTTCATACCTCTATCCCTACTTCACTATTTAATGGCCTTAGTCTCATCTTTCCACCATGTCCTCCATTGTAATTGGGGACTGCCCTCTAAACTGCTGTAACCAAATCTCTCCAGTCTTGAGGGATAATTTTATTACAAGTTGATCACAAACTTAACATCTGCTTCATGAAAGACGAGTGGATGCCATAAGAGACTGTTGCTTCTAAGAATTTCCTCAAACCTAACATTTGCACAGGAGTCAAGTCAGCTCTTACACAGCCTTGAGGATATCTATCACTGGGTAGTTCCTGTAAGGCTACTAGTTTGAAAGCCCTAGGCTGTTTCTCTGTAACCTTATAATGCAATGTTGAGATTGGTTCTCTATTAAATTTTTCTGTCTGGGTCTGAATTTCTCTGTGATTTGTTTTAACAAGTTTTTCTAAAACTTATATCTTGGCACTCATATTAACCAACTTTATTAATGATAAAACAGAAATGATCAAAAATAGTATTTATAATTGATGTTATGTAAATCCCATCAGCATTAATTATCCTTTCATTTAATTGGTCCATTTTCAGACTATCAATTGTATTATCAAATAGAGACCAAAATCCCTCCATCGCAAAAACGCTTCCCATTTTTTAATGTGAGAAAAAATTCTATTAAGTAATTCCTCCTTAAGAAATCCCAGTTGACTCATCAACTCTGCTGACAATGAGATTCAGATGATGGTGTGGCAGCAGCCTGACGAGGAGGCCCAGAGAAAACTAAAACCCACCACGAGAGAAAAGAAGCAAATGATCCAACTGTTTTCATGGGGGAAGTGTTCCAAAGTGGCTATCTCTGGTTTTGGGAGCCCCAAAACCTGTGGAGTTTGCTGCAGAGGCTGCAACAAAAACTTAGCCAGTGGGTTAGAGAGTCCCACCCACATAGGGTATCGACTCTGACCATGTGCAGCTGAGGCCTGAGCAGGGGACTGCAAGGCCACAGGCCAGCAGCTTTTTCATGAATTCATGCTCCAAAAGTTGGATGCCAGATGTTACTCAAATTCTCAAAAGTCTTTTAATAAAAGACCTGGAGCCAGAAAGTGGGGTAAATACTGGAAGATCAGAGAGACAAAGGAACAAGCCACCTCTTACAGCTAGGACTCCTCAACCTGAAAAGCTTTCCTCAGCCAAAAGATTTTAGTTACTGTCTCCTTAAGCCCCATATACCTCTCTTTGCCCTGACATATTACTTCTTGGGATTAAATATGTGTGTACTTCCCCTAACACAAAAGAATATACCTTCTTTTCAGCACCCCATGGAACCTTCTCCAAAATCAACCACGTTCTTGGTCACAAAGCAAATCTCAAGAGATAAAAAAAATTGAAATAACCCCCTTTGTCTTACCAGACCATCATGGCTTAAAGTTAGACTTCAACAACAACAAAAATTACAGAAAGCCTACAATCTCATGGAAACTGAATAATGCCCAATTGAATCACCAATGGGTCAAGGAAGAAATAAAGAAAGAAATTAAAGATTTCCTAGAATTCTATGAAAATGAATGTACAACATACCCAAACTTATGAGACACCATTAAAGCAGTACTAAGAGGAAAATTCATAGCTCTAAATGCCCACATGAAGAAGTTGGAGAAATCTCACACTAGTGACTTAACAGCATACCTGAAAGCTCTAGAACAAGAAGGAAACACCCCGGCGTGGCCAAGGCTCGAGGGCCCGGGGGCGGCCGCCCAGCTGTCGCTGGAGCCCAGTGGAGCGAGCAGAGCGAGCGTGCCATGGCCGGCCTCAACTCGCTGGAGGGAGGCGGTGAAGCACGAGATCCAGGCCCTGCAGCAGCAGGCGGACGACGCAGAGGACCGCGAGCTGGATGGCGAGCGAGCGGCTTGAGAAAGCTGAAGGAGATGTGGCTGCTCTCAACCGCCGCATCCAGCTAGTGGAGGAGGAGCTGGACCGCGCTCAGGAGCGACTGGCCACAGCCCTGCAGAAGCTGGAGGAGGAAGAGAAGGCAGCAGATGAGAGCAAGAGAGGCATGAAGGTGATAGAGAACCGAGCCATGAAAGACGAGGAGAAGATGGAGATCCAGGAGATGCAGCTCAAAGAGGCCAAACACATCGGCCGAGGAGGCTGACCGCAAGTACGAGGAGGTGGTGCGTAAGTTGGTCATCCTCGAGGGTGAGCTGGAGAGAGAGGAGGAGCGATCGGAGGTGTCCGAACTAAAGTGTGGCGACCTGGAAGAGGGGCTCAAGAATGTCACTAACAACCTCAAGTCACTGGAGGCTGCTTCTGAAAAGTATTCTTGAAAAGGAGGATAAATATGAAGAAGAAATTAAGCTTCTGTCTGACAAGCTGAAGGAGGCTGAGACCCGAGCTGAGTTTGCAGAGAGGACAGTTTCCAAACTGGAGAAGACAATCGATGACCTGGAAGAAAAACTTGCCCAGGCCAAAGAAGAAAATGTGGGCTTACATCAGACACTGGATCAGACACTAAACGAACTTAACTGTATATAACCCAAACCAGAAGAGTCCTGTTCCAACACCAACTCGACTCCAGAGAGTGTGCCATGTCTTCCTCTCTTGTAAGAAGTTCCTCTTGTTACTGTGTCTCCACCTTGCTGGAAATGCCAAGCAGATAATGAATTCATGACCAAATATTTTGTATCAGACAAGCTTTGAGCAGCACTTAAGTTTCTTTCCTTTTCCTTTCAGATGGCACCAGCTTCTTCAGCTAGTCTTATTCTTAAATTGCATTTATTCCTAAAATAGGCAGGGAATTTCACACTGAGTGCAGTTGCTTAAGGCCGAGGGCATTTGGTTCCTGGGAATTAGGCAGTCCCGCACTTTCAAGCACAGCTCAAGTATTCGATAGTATCTGGTCACTGTTGGGGAAGTTATGGGAGGCTGGGGGTTGTCACATGAAAAGGTGTAGGGATTTTCCACCTAGAGCAAAAGTTAAAAACGGGCTGCTATGGGAAGTCAAGCCTGATCATGCTGAGCCAGCTCCACACTCCACTGTGCAGAACAAACTTCCTTTAAGCATTCCAAGTGAGGATGCTGGGGTGATTGCCCACTTGTCTTCAGACAGATCCTTGATGCTGTTCCGTGCACATATTCCTTTCACTCCAAAATTGTTCTCTGAGGAGCAAGTGTCTTATTCTGGGACTTGTCTGCTGTGGTCTAATGACATGCTCAGCAAGGAATATGGCAGAGTCCAATCCTTTTCAGATCAGTCACGTCAAAGACTGCCAGCAAAGCCAGGCACAGTGGTGCACACCTTTAATCCCAGCACTCGGGAGACAGGGGCAGGTGGATCTCTGTGAGTTTGAGGCCAGCCTGATCTACAGAGTGAGTTTTAAGCCAGCCAGGGCTACATAGTGAGATCCTGTCTCAAATAACAAACAAAAAGACGGTTAGCCATCAATACATTGAGGAGACTATTCTATTAACAAATGCTGGGTAACAAAAGGTCTCTCCAGCAGCAAGGTAACAGAAAAGGAAAGTGGTTAAACTTCATCTCCATTGTTCAGGGAACAACAAATGGAAGCTTGACTTTGCCAAGACTTGAATTCCTTTGGGAATGACACTAGTAAAAGACCAAGAAACTCCTGATTGAACTGGATGTGGAGTATTCTGTAGGCTGCACTTTTTTCTTTTGTTCTGTTGTAGTTTTGCTTTCTCAGTTAACATCTCAGGCTGAAACATTTCACATTCCCTAGCAGCATGGGAACAACTGGAGTTTACAATTCCGACTGAAAATCACCCTGCTTCTAGCTTATCTGAACCCCTGCACCTCACTCCTATTTATTAAGCATCACACTACCAGGGAGGTGAACTTTTAGCAAACTGTGCAGTTGAATAAAACCTACTCTGTTCTTTAGATTCTTGAAATTGTAATTCACCTATAAAAAGACACAGGCTTACAGAATGGATACGAAAGCAGGACCCATGTTTCTGCTGCATACAAGAAACACACCTCAAATACAAAGACAGACACTACCTAAGAATAAAAGGCTGGGAAAAGACTTTCCAATCAAACGGACTTAAGAAACAAGCGGGTGTAGCCATCCTGATATCCAACAAAATAGACTTCAAACTAAAATCAATCAAAAGAGATCAAGAAGGGCATTACATATTCATCACAGGAAAGATCCATCAAGAGGAAGTTTCAATTCTGAACATTTATGCCCCAAACACAAGGGCACCCACATATGTAAAAGAAACATTACTAAAGCTTAAACCACATATGAAACCACACACATTAATAGTGGGAGACCTCAACACCCCACTTTCACCACTGGACAGATCTCCCAAATCGAAACTTAACAGAGAAATAAAGGACTTAACTGATGTGATGACTCAAATGGACTTAATCGATATCTACAGAACATTCTATCCTAACAAAAAAGAATATACCTTCTTCTCAGCACCCCATGGAACCTTCCCTAAAATCGACCATATACTTGGCCACAAAGCAAATCTCAACAGATACAAAACAATTGGAATAACCTCCTGTGTTCTATCAGACCACCATGGTTTAAAGTTAGATTTCAACAACAACAAAAACTACAGAAAACCTACAATCTCATGGAAACTGAATAATGCTCAACTGAATCACCAATGGGTTAAGGGAGAAATAAAGAAATTAAAGACTTCCTAGAGATCAACAAAAATGAAGACACCACATACCCAAACCTATGGGACACTATGAAAGCAGTGCTAAGAGGGAAATTCATAGCACTAAATGCACACATAAAGAAGTTGGAGAAATCTCACACTAGTGACTTAACTGCACACCTGAAAGTTCTAGAACAAGAAGAAGCAAAGTCTCCCAGGAAGAATAGACGCCAGGAAATCATCAAAGTGAGAGCTGAAATCAATAAAATAGAAACAAAGAGAACAATACAAAAAATTAATGAAACAAAGAGTTGGTTCTTTGAGAAAATCAACAAGATAGACAAGCCCGTATCCAAACTAACCAAAAGACAGAGAGAGAGCATCCAGATTAGCAAAATCAGAAAAGAAAAGGGGGACATAACAACAGACATTGAGGAAATCCAGAGAATCATCAGGTCATACTTCAAAAACCTCTATTCCACAAAACTGGAAAATCTAAAAGAAATGGATAATTTTCTGGATAGGTACCCCATACCTAAGTTAAATCAAGACCAGATAAACTATTTAAATAGTCCAATAACCCCTAATGAAATAGAAACAGGCATTAAAAGTCTCCCAACCAAAAATAGCCCAGGAACAGATGGTTTCAGTGCAGATTTCTACCAGATCTTCAAAGAAGAGTTAATACCAATACTCTCTAAATTGTTCCACACAGTAGAAACAGAAGGAACATTACCAAACTCCTTCTATGAGGCTACAATTACCCTGATTCCTAAACCAAACAAGGATACAACAAAGAAAGAGAACTACAGACTGATCTCCCTCATGAACATTGATGCAAAAATATTCAATAAAATACTGGCAAACAGACTCCAAGAACACATCAAAACAATTATCCACCATGATCAAGTAGGTTTCATCCCAGAGATGCAAGGGTGGTTCAACATATGAAAATCTGTCAATGTAATACACCATATAAACAAACTCAAAGAAAAAAAACCACATGATCATCTCACTAGATGCAGGAAAGGCATTTGACAAAATCCAACACCCCTTCATGATAAAGGTCTTGGAGCGATCAGGAATACAGGGAACATACCTCAACATAATAAAGGCAATTTACAGCAAGCCAACAGCCAACATCAAATTAAATGGAGAGAAACTCAAAGCAATTCCACTAAAATCAGGAATGAGGCAAGGCTGGCCACTCTCCCCATACTTATTCAATATAGTACTTGAAGTTCTAGCCAGAGCAATAAGACAGCATAAGGAGATTAAGGGGATACAAATTGGAAAGGAAGAAGTCAAGCTTTCCCTATTTGCAGATGACATGATAGTATACTTGAGTGACCCCAAAGATTCAACCAAGGAACTGATACAGCTTATAAACACCTTCAGCAACATAGCAGGATACAAGATCAACTCAAAAAAATCAGTAGCCCTCCTATATACAACTGAAAAACAGGCTTGGTACTGGCATAAAAACCGTCATGTGGACCAATGGAATCGAATTGAAGACCCTGACATTAATCCACACACCTATGTACATATAATTTTTGACACAGAAGCCAAAAGCATACAATGGAAAAAAGATGGCATCTTCAACAAATGGTGTTGGCATAACTGGATATCAATGTGCAGAAGGCTGCAAATAGACCCATGTTTATCACCGTGCACAAAACTCAAATCCAAGTGGATCAAAGACCTCAACATAAATCCAGCTGCTCTGAACCTGCTAGAAGAGAAAGTAGGAAGTAGTCTTGAACGCATTGGCATAGGAGATCGCTTCCTAAATATAACAACAGTAGCTCAGACACTGAGAGAAACAATCAATCAATGGGACCTCTTGAAACTGAAAAGCTTTTGTAGAGCAAAGGATATGGTCAACAAGGCAAAGCGACAGCCCACAGAATGGGAAAAGGTCTTCACCAACCCCACATCTGACAGAGGACTGATATCCAGAATATATAAGGAACTCAAGAAATTAGACATCAAAATGCCCAACAGTCCAATTAAGAAATGGGATATAGAACTAAAAAGAGAATTCTCAGCAGAGGAAACACAAATAGCTGAAAGACATTTAAGGAATTGCTCAACATCCCTAATCATCAGGGAAATGCAAATCAAAACAACTCTGAGATACCACCTTACGCCAGTCAGATTGGCTAAGATCAAAAACACTGAGGACACCTTTGCTGGAGAGGATGTGGAGCTAGGGGAACTCTCCTCCACTGCTGGTGGGAATGCAAGCTTGTACAGCCACTTTGGAAATCAATATGGCACTTCCTTAGAAAATTGGGAATCAATCTCCCCCAAGATCCAGCTATACCACTCTTGGGCATATACCCAAGGAATGCTCAATCATACCACAAGGGCACTTGCTCAGCTATGTTCATATCAGCATTATTTGTAATAGCCAGAACCTGGAAACAACCTAGATGCCCTTCAACT
>CABHPQ010136089.1:0-14946 GCA_902168405.1 Peromyscus aztecus
ATCCTTAGCCATCAGGGAATTGCAAATCAAAATGACTTTGAGAACCACCTTACAATTACACCTGTCAGAATGGCTAAGATAAAAAAAACTCAAGTGACAGCTCATGCTGGAGAGAATGTGGAGCAAGGGGAACACTCTTCCATTACTGGTGGGAGAGCAAATTAGTACAAACACTATGGAAATCAATATGACATTTTCTCAGAAAATTAGGAAAAGATCTACCTCTAGGCACAGCTATATTACTCCTGGGCATATACCCAAAGGATGCTCTTACCAGACCACATGAATACTTTCTCAACTGTGTTCATAGCAGTTTTATTTGTATTAGCCAGAAACTGGAAACAATCCAGATGTCTTTAACTGAAGAATAGATAAAGAAAATGTGGTACATTTACACAATGAAATATTAGTCATCTTCTAAAAACAATGACATCAAGAAATACTCCAGCAAATGGATAGAACTGGAAAAGTTCATCCCGAGTGAGGTAACCCAGACCCAGAAAAACAAACATGGCATGTAGTCAATTACAGAAGTGGATATTAGCCAAAAATTAAAGGATATCCATGCTATTATCCATAGACCTAAAGAAGTTAAGTAACAAGCAAGGCTCAAGGGGAACATATACATCTCACTGTGAAGAAGTGATAGAACAGACATTGCACAGGTGGATGGGGGAGAGATCTGGATGAGGAGTGGGCATGGAAACAGCAAAATTCAGGTGAAGGGGAAGATGGAGTGAGAGACTGCTGGGAAAGACAGATAGAATAAGTGGAATCTATCTGATGAGCTAGAAACCCAGTGCAATGAAAACTCACAGGAATCTGAGGGTAACCAAGCAATAGGAGATATGGAGCCTGAACTGACCATCTCCATAACGTGGAAAAACTTCCAGTGGAGGGATATGGATCCAAACACAGCCACATAAACTTTCATCTACAATTTTCATTGCCCACAAGTTACCCTGGGACAAAAGTGTCACAGAAATTATGGGTGTGGTCAATCAATGACTGGGCCAACTTTAGACACATACTATGAGAAGGAGCCCACCCCTAGCAATACTTGAAGAGCCAGGATCCGTAGCTTGACAGCCCAGAGATCTAGAATAGAACAAAAAATGCCTAGCAGAAAAGAAAAGAAGGTTCAATGAAATGATTCCTAATGATATTCTGCTATATCATATTCATAGATATTTGCATAGATATCATCATATATTCATAGATAATTGCCTAGCTCAATTTTCATCAAAGAGTAAGTACTCTTAACCTCTGAGCCTGCTTTCTAGCTCTGTCCACCATCCTCTGTGTAGGTCAAACTTTTATTTACCAATACAAGAAGTACCACCATTTTCACCTGCTGTGGGATGTTCTGTATGGCAAATGTGTTGCTAATAAAACACTGATTGGCCAGTGGCTAGGCAGGAAGTATAGGCGGGACTAACAGAATTAAAAGAACAGGAAGGCGGAGGGAGTCTCTGCCAGTCACCGCCAGGACAAGCAGCATGTAAAGATGCCAGTAAGCCACGAGCCATGTGGCAAGGTATAGATTTATAGAAATGGATTGATATAAGATATAAGGACAGTTAGCAAGAAGCCTGCCACGGCCATACAGTTTGTAAGCAATGTAAGTCTCTGTGTTTACTTGGTTGGGTCTGAGCGGCTGTGGGACTGGCAGGTGAAAGAGATTTATCCTGACTGTGGGCCAGGCAGGAAAACTCTAGCTACATTCACCCCTAATTATAGGTAATGCTTTAATCCACTAACAAGCAGGGATGATATAATAGATAATCTGCTGTCTCCCAAATGCCCCATTAACTCTAACATCTTAAATAGGTGTTAGATACTCAGAAGCCCAGGGCAGGTAATAATGCTACTGCTGATGCATTAGATCCCATCAGTAATAATAAATAATGTCTGTACCAATACATAGATGTTGCCAATTCCTATCTTGGTCACTTCTAGAAACTAATGCTGTTTAAACAACAAAGGAACTTGGATCATTCTGCTCTTCCTGTGGCCTCTCAAAAGCATAGTAGAGAAAGTCAAATTTGAAAAAAAGAATATTTTAAAAAATTAAAGATTTTTGTCATTACTGGTGTTTAACAAGTAGCAAGTTGAACCTTGGCAAAAATCAATTCCTAGGGAAATATCTTTAAAACTGTTTAAGTTAAACGTTAACTGTCAACTAATAAGCTCTCCAATGCTCTCCTCATTCCATTTTTCTTTCTATTACCATAACAAACAATAATCTGTAATGAGATATAAATGTTCTTAATAACAAAAGTCATGAAGAAGCGTTCTTATGTATTGAAAGTTTCTCTTCACTATTTCAGGAGAGAAGAAAAATTACAGAATAAAATGTGCTAAATCCACTGACCAATGGCAATTAGAAACATTCATATTCAAGAAAGTTCAACTTAAGTTATGAGTACTTATTATATAGTATCACATTAATTTTCTCTCTTGTCTTATTTTATCACAGATAACAATGAGACAGAGAAGAGAACAGCAGAGACCAGGAATTTGAAGTAATGAATGAAGGAGATAGACATATAATGATGCTAGGTGTCAAAGATTTGAACCCATAAATCAGCCTGCACATGATTCATTTAAAACAGGCTTTACAGTGTAAAGCAATACAAATATACTAAGTAATAAGATATAGTAAGCAATTCTAATTAAAACTGATAAGGCAACAAATGCATAAATAAATTTAAAAATGGTCTCCCAAATCCCAGTTTTTATCTATATATATTATTGTCAATCCATTTTTTTAAAGTGAGATATATATCTTATTTAGATCAGAGTATGAATTGGAAAGAATATAAGTCACCAAAAGTAAACGTGAAATGCTTAGCACTAGAGATTTAGAGAAGTAGGTGGAGAAAAAGTCACATTGATTTTATTTGTGTTTTAGAAGAAATACTCCATCAGCAATTTTTGACATTATTTGAAGAGAAAGTTAGACTGTGACTCAGAAAAGAAAGTTTGCATACAGGAATAGTTTTAGAAAGGAAAGGTAAGAGTTTTAAATAAGTTTTCAACTATAAGAAATAAGTGACCTGTGAATAATGCAAAGGATGTTTTAAGCAGACCTTAGAATGATATGCCTAGCTATTGTTTCAGCAAAATATAAAATAGTATATGGAAATATATTTGAGAATATTTTATTGTTTATACTATTTTAATAATTGAAAACACACAACTCCAGGGAGGCTACCTAGAAAACAGGACCCCAAGAAAGACATAGGGTTCGCTCAATGACAAAGAAATGGATGAGATCTACATGGACAACCTGGATGTGAGTGGGGGTAATGAAGGGCAAGGGACGAGGGAAAGAGAGCTTAGGGGAGTGGGAGATCCCAGCTGGATCAAGAGCAGACAGGAAGAACAAGGAATAAGAGACCATGATAAATGAAGACCACATGAGAATAGGAAGAAGCAAAGTGCTCGAGAGGTCCACAGAAATCCACAAACATACCTCCACAATAGACTACTGGCAATGGTCGAGAGACAGCCCGAACTGACCTACTCTCGTGATAGGATGGCCAAACACCCTAATTGTCATGCTAGAAACCCCATCCAATGACTGAGGGAACCGGATGCAGAGATCCATGGCCAGGCCTCAGGTGGAGTTCCAGGAGTTCAATTTGCTAGAAAGAGGAGGGTATGTATGAGCAAGAATTGTTGAGACCAAGGTTGGAAAAAGCACAGGGACAAATAGCCAAACAAATGGAAACACATGAACTATGAACCAATAGTTGAGGAACCCCCAACTGGATCAGGCCCTCTGGATAAGTGAGACAGTTGATTAGCTTGATCTGTTTGGGAGGCATCCAGGCAGTGGGACCAGGTTCTGTACTCAGTGCATGAGCTGGCTGTTTGGAACCTGGGGCTTATGCAGGGACACTTGGCTCAGCCTGGGAGGAGGGGACTGGACCTGCCTGGACTGAATCTACCAAGTTGAACTCAATCCTCAGAGGATTCTTTGCCATGGAGGAGATGGGAATGGGGGGGTGCGCTGAGGGGAAGGCAGCGGGGGGGGGGGAGATAATAAGGGAATTCGTGGCTGATATGTAAAATTAAATTAAATTATAAAATAAAATTAAAAAAAGAAAACAGCTAAATTTCTCTACTCTCAAATGACAAGCTATATAAGGATGAAGAATGTATACTATTTGAATAAAATTGTGTTATAATAGTTAATCTCAAACTAGTGAGAATTATTGACTAATTAATAGTATATGTCCTCTTAAAGTAGTCATTTCAAACTTTAAATAAATTTGCTTGAAATATTTTGCCTTATGAGAGATATAATTAAAGAAAAGATATTAAAGTAGAATCTCTCAGTGCAAGAAATGGACACAAGGTGGATTGGTGGTATATATTTCTAACACCAATATTGAGATTGTGGTAAGAGAACTTGAAGTCTGAGATCTACATGGGCTCCATAATGAGATGATAGTCTCAAGAAAAGAAACAATCAAAGAGAGGATATATAAATTGAATATATTTCCTATTCTCAGAAAATCTTTCTGTGTCATTGTTTTCTATCAAATTAATCATGTAAGTTATAAATGTTAAGTATGTTAAGAATGATACTGAGATAATTAAAAATGAGAACTGTTCCAAAATGTTAATATAAAATAAACTTTCCATTACTAATATTAATGATAGACATGGGTGTTAATTCATACATCTTTTTCATTAGGAGAAAACAAGAAACAGAATTCATAACTTTTCAAGAACCTAACAAGTAATGAAAATATTTAAACCCAAGTAATATTAATCCATTTTATAGGTACCTGTTCATGTTCCTATACATCCCTGTTCAGAAATAGTATCATCTACTATTGATCTACCATTTATTTAATGAATGACATTTTATTTTGAATTGTGCTTATTCTTTAAAAAAATGAATGAATAAAGCCTTACTATGTTGAGTATTTTGATAATATAATTATTATTTTATAAATCCTTTTATAAAACTATTATAGGATAATTCTGCAGAATAAATTCTTACATTTACAGTTATATAAACTTACATTTCTTAGTTTAAATTACTCTCCATTTAGGTTATGCAAATATACACTGCCCTTAATTTCTCCAAATATTTATGAATTTTTCATCAACACTAATGTGTACTGTCATAGTTAGGCAAATTTTAAAGGTAAACATCATTTGAAAAGTGTAGGGACTGAATAATTTCAGTAGACTCCAAACATCCTGAAACAAACCTCGTCTTTTTTTTTATTTTGCAGGTAGAAATGTGACATTATGGATACAAATTATATGTTTTCTAGAGTGCTGATCAACTTAGAAGGTGGTAAGGAATTTAGAAGATGCTGCAACAGTGGAGGAAGAGCAAAATATTTTATATTCGTGATAAAGTTAATATAGGGCAGAGAGAGTGTGATTGATTTCATAAGTGTAGGATGGTATGGCAAAATAGCCATTTAGATCATATCTCATACTGCAAAAATTGTGGAACCTTTTGTTAGTTCTTCTGATTTGGGAAGAATGTGAAAAAAATTGTGGTAATCATGATTTAGCTTAGGAAAGACACCTACTACCGCTTACTAAACAGGCAATTATGAGATTAAAGCAATAAATAATGTAATTTCAGAATATAAAGAGCCAATTTTTTGCTTACTTTTATATTTATTGCTTTCAACATTCTTATTGCTACTGTTCTTTAATATTTAGCATTTTAAAAAGAATGTCATCTCCAATTGTCTTTCTGTAAAATGTACACCTTTTACTCAGAATAGTGACTATTACAAAATTCAAGTAAATACTGCAGAGTTATTGCCAAATGTAGTTAGAAGTTCAGATAATTTATGCCGTTTTTCTCCTTAAATGTATAATAACGTGTGTTCATTTGTCTGTTTTTTTGAATTCTGTGAGGCTATAAGTATTTATTTCTCTTAAAAGTCAGTCCTTTGACCAGAATTAAGCATGTTTTCTCAGGTACAATAAAATGATAAGCTTCCTTAATTCTTTCATGGAACTATATAGAGATCAAGGTAACCATGGTTACCTTGGTTAACAACCATGGTAACTTGAAGTAAAGAATGTTTTTAAAGAATATTATTAATATTTTATTACATAAATCCACCTCTACTATTTGTTTTTACCCTATTTATTAATTACATGCGTGGTTCAAGTCTCTTTGAGATACAGAGGTCCTTAAATAAGTTTCACATACTTAAAGAAACAGTAGTGTGCACAATAAGCAATTAAACACTTAAGAGAATCTAAGTAGTGTTAGTCTCAAGTAAGGGTGATAAATAGGTTACAGCACCCTAAATGCTGGGGATAAAATATATCCCTAAGATCTAGGATAAGATAAATAAAACAGGAGAATTTGAAATATCTTCTGTGTGAACAGCTAACAGTAAAGTTGCATGTATTATTATTTCTGCCTTATATACCAATTGATGTGATAAGAAAAACACATGCTTACAGCCACAACAGATTAATTTTTAAATAAATAAAATAATCCATTATTGTACTATATAATTGACAAGTTTTATTGACCTAGTTTCATCTTGATGAAACAAATTGCATTCATTACAGTCCATCAAAGTTATACTAAAAAGTAGATGATTCATGCCCCCAGATTCATCTATTTTTATTTCCAAGATAATTCATAAATTATTTATGAGAACTTTGAATTATTATGAAATGTACACTGAAGATAAACTCTTGAATGCATACTAGACAATTCATTATAATAGAATAAATATATTCAGTATCAGATAGAATTCTTGTTCAATATTTTCCGTTTTCTGAAAAGGGCAATTACAGGAGGATGATGTATTCCTGTGAACCTGGATACAATAGTCTATTTAAACCATAAAATACAGAAATTTAGAATTCAAAAATGCACTGTTTTTGACACTTGATTTTACAAGAATTACTTTATTTCCTTCTACCTTATGACCTTCAGGTATGAATAAAAAGGGATTTTGCTTTAATTATAGCATAAACTATGTGTCCTAAGTAAATATAGGTATGATGATGAAGAAGGAACTCTCTGAATGATTCTCTTATAACTATATTAATCACCATCCACTTTGAACACTGGAAGCAGTATTTTTTCCTAAAATACCTTTCTTTAATTCTACTCAAAAGTCCAAATAAACAATAGACAGCATTTTTGTGATGTTTTATGTGATAGAATAATCCAACATATATAATGAAGCATTCTATTTTTTCACTATTTTAGAGGGTTTTTTTTTCTATTTCTAAAACCACAGGTGGAACTAACATTTTATTTAAAAAATACCTTAGGTTTCATTAAGACATTTGAAATTGAATATAAAACCTTTAAATACTTGCCAGTCAAACTTCTGATAATACACACCAAATAAGTAGTACTAAGCTAATAATAATTACTATAAGAGTATACATTACTATACACCACAAAGCAATATCTTCATGTATTCAACTCCCTTTTGAAGTAAATGTTATTATTAATAATAATTCTTAGTTTTTCTAATATCACTGGCCATTTAGTACAGTTAAAAATATATTACTCAATATCATGTCTTTTCTTAAATCACGGAATGACTAAAAAAAATGAAATTTACAGATTTAAGATTGGTTAAATATAAACAAACCTTATTTTACTTTTGTGTTAGGGAGTCAGAGAGAAAAGAGTCAAATAAAATGATGCCCAAATTCTTAACATTTGAATACATTTAGCACAACATTGTCAACAGTATATTAGAATTGAAGCAGAATAGTTGAGTACAGAAATTCATAAGTACCAAACATCCTCTATCCTCACATGCCACTGGACCATCCATCCTCTATCCACAGTGTAGTACTGCATCATCATCATATGCCATATGAAGACTGTAGCGCTGATTTTCTTTCTGCATTATAATCAAATTCCATAACAATTTTGAAAGATCAATGGATACAGTTTTAGAGGATTTCATCAATAAATTGTGCAACACCAATTCATTTTAAGTGAAATAACAAAACTAGAATTTCAAAGTGACTCCTCAAAAAGCTTAACATGCATCATTCTCACTGTGGTAAATATGAACATTGTATGGGGATAGTGACCAAATGATCTCATTTTCTCTGGATGGAAGAAAATAAACAAGTAGAGAATACTATATATTTTCAATTTTTCTTACATACTGTGGAGATTTCAAAATATTTGAGCTCATTTTCATAACTGGAACGTACAAGACGAAGGTAGTTGAAAGTTTTTTAACTCAACCCAAGAGTCTCACAGGAACTATAAATTTACTCAGCAAAATAAGAACAATGGGAAGTAATACTAGTCTATAAGAGATTTTTTCCCATGTAGAACAGGTACCAATCCAAAAAGAAAGAAGTTGAGTATTCCCAAATGATCTTTACATTATTAGTGAGCACATCTTGCCTGGCAGGTCAGTATTACAGCATGCAGGGTCCAGTGCTGGATAACAAGAATTTTGAAGTGTCTATAAATTGGATGGTGAATAGAGGTGAAAGGACCCATATCAAAGTGGAGAAAAGAAAAGCATTTCCCTCTGTTGTTTATTTCCAGCTCCCCAGCAACAGAAAATCTACAGTGATGAAGGAGAAATCGTTCTTTCCCTTAAATTGTAAGGACTTTTCTATATATCAAGTACATAGGTTGGATCAAGCTACAGATATTGTACCTCTGTTTCACCATTTCTTCATGGATATGGATGTGAATATAACTGGTGCTTAAACCTGGCAAAGAAAATAGAAAAAGCTCTGCAAGTCAAAACTGCTGATAGTAACAGGATATACCTGGTGAGGTGAATGCATGTTAGGAGTAATAATAGTTCATATTCAGAAATTTAGAGCAGTGTCTGGAACAGAAAAGATACAACTGTTGTGCATTTAAAATAAGAAGTCTGTAAAAACAGAAGACTATTTATTGTAAAGATTCTGAAAATTTTGTTTTTATTTGAAAGACAAAAATATTAATAAGATATAATTACGTTTAAGTCAATTTACACTGAGTTTCATGTCAGTTTACTTATGAAAAACACTTCTATTTTAATTCAATCAATTTAAAAATAGAGATTTAGAAAATGGTAATCAAGGGCATGTGAAAAATTACATCATTTCATAACTATATGTAGCTTTGCATAATTCATCTACAATTAATCATCTATAAGCTTAAATACATAATTAGATCTCCTTATGTCATTGTTTTTCCGAAGCAGTGAAATTATTTCAACTCTTATTGATACAAATTTCTTTCATAAGAATATTTCATCCTAGACTGTTGTGGAATATTTAACTATATGAAGACATATTGCATTTGTTTAACTATGTAAAGATATGTTGTATTTTTTATGTTGCAGAATATTTGTTTAACTATGTAAACATGATGCATTTGTTTAATTATGTAATGATGTGCTGCTATTTTACCTTGCCTGTCTAAGGCACCTGATTAGTTTTTTTAAAAAAAAAAAGTGAACAGCCGATAGTGAGGGAGGAGGTATAGGTAAGACTTCCAGACAGGAAGAGTAAGTAGGAGAAGTAATTTAGGCACCAGGGAAGAAAGAAAAAGAGACACTAGGGGCCAGCCAGCCAGACACAGAAGAAGCAGAAAAGTAGGGCATACAGAATGAAGGAAAGGTAAAAAGCCCCAAGGCAAAAACGTATGCAAATTAAAGCAGGTTAAATTAAGTTAAAAGAACTACTGAGACAAACCTAAGCTAAGGCTAAGCATTCATAATTAATAATAAGTCTCTATTTCTTTATTGGGGAATTGGTTGGCATCCCAAAGAGAAAATTCCAACTTCACTGGACCATTACAAAACAAATGAAGATCTAACTCCCATAGAAGCCTCCTGTTTTCCCAGAGGCCATTCTGGGACCCAGAACCTCAGAGCTCACACAGGCTACCAGAACTCTAGTGAAGGCACCCTGCCTGACCAGAATATACACTGACTACCAGAACCACAGGTCACTCAGGTCTGAAGACTAGAGAGGAAACAGAAGCCAAGGGAAAAGATACCTATGTGACAAAGGCAAATTCAGAAATCAGCACCTGAACCTGTAATTAACCCAACCTAAATACTGAGATGCCGGCATAAGAACACTATCAACCACAGCCAGGCCAGGATGTCACCACCAGAGCCCAGCTATCCTGCTACAATAAGCCCTGATTATTCCAGCACAAATGAAGCACAAGAAAATGACCATAAAACCAACTATATAAAGATGATAGAGTTCTTTACAGAGGGAATTAATAAATTCTTTAAAGAATTAGAGAAAAAGAGAATAAAAAGAAATGGAGGAGATGAATAAATCTTTTAAAGAAAGCCAATAAAAAATAGGAGAAGGAAATGAATAAAACAGTTATATCTGAAAATGGAAACAGAAGTAGTAAAGAAAACACAAACTGAGGGAATCTTGGAGACAGAAAATGTAGATAAGCAAACAGGAACTACAGATATAATCATCACCAACAGAATACAGGAAATGGAAGAAAGAATGTCAGGAACAGAAGATACGATACAAGAAAGTATTGTATCAGTCAAAGAAAATGTTGAATCTAAAAAAATTCCTGCCATAAAACATGCAGGAAATCTGGGCCACTATGAAAACAAACAAACAAACAAACAAACCTAAGTTTAATAAGAATAGAAGAAGAATCCCGAAAGACCATAAAATACGTTTAACAAAACCATAGAAGAAAATTTTCCTAACCCAATGAAGGATATGCCTATAAAGGTACAAGAAGCTTACAGAGCACCAGGTAGATTGGCCCAGAAAAGAAATTCCCATGGCAACATAAAAATCAAAACAACACACAGAAAAAAGAAAGAATATTAAAAGTTGCAAGGGAAAAATGCCAAGTAATATACATAAAGGCAGACCTATTAGAATTACACTTGACTTCTCAGCAGAAACTCTAAAAACAAGAAGGGCCTGATCAGATGTCCTGAAGACTCTAAGAGACTACAGATGCAAATCCAGACTACTATACCCAGCAAAACTTTCAATTACTATAGGTGGAGAAAACAAGATATTCCATGAATTCTCAACAGAGGCCTCTCAAATGGCTGAGAAACACTTAAAGAAATGTTCAATGTCCTTAGCCATCAAGGAAATGCAAATCAAAAGTACTTTAGATCCCATCTTATATCTGTCAGAATGACTAAGATCCAAAACACAAGTGACAGCTTATGCTGGTGAAGAGTACCCACGTGCTATGACTATATTCCCAGGCCTGTCTCAGAGCATTGTGACTGATCTAGACCTCAAAAGTAGTTTGACAGTTCTCAGTAATAGAGTTAAAAATTTAAAGAGCAAAATGTTATTTCTTAATAAATTATCCGTGAAGTACAATTCTGCATCAGGTAACTAGTAATTTCCTCTATGTGGGGGCTCTTAGCAACATTGTTCCAAGAAGACAAAAGTTCACAAGTGGGTGTTAGAAGCATGTGTATTTATTTTAATGTTATACCAGCAACAGTCTGGTCTCATCACATATCATTAGCACCTGTCTCAGTGGATACAGCTAATTATCACTATTCCAGTTACATGATGAATACTAATAGAATGGTTGTTCTGTTTTGATGATAGAGACCCTGTTTTGATACGAAGGGGGCTGCATTGAAAATAAAATGAAGAAGCAACTTTGTGCTCTATGAGAGCTGGCCTGAACATTGCTCCACGTTTTTAACCTACCTAGGGATAATTTTTCCCCAATTAATTGTGGCCACAAAGCTAATGATTTCCAGAGTCATTAGCAGAATTTTAAAATTGATGCTAGCATATAAACAAGACTTAACATTCAAATACTGTTTCCTGGGACAGACTGGATCATTTTAATCTCTACATATTGAAGATTACCATTGTTTGCTGTTACAAAAAAATCCCTGAAATAAAGAATATTCTCTTAATTTATTTTATTTATTACTTATTCTTTATATATGTATATAATTAATTTTAGTCAAGTTTACTCCCTACTACACTGATCTTGTCTTCTCTGCTGACACAATGGATGCCTCTCCTAATTTTTTTTGCCCCTCCTATTTTTATATCTGTTTTGTTCTTTGACCTACTGACCTTAATGGGAACACCCCGATGACCATGAGTTGGAGGATTTTTAATTGAGTATGAGAAAATTGGTTGTGGAACCTATCTAGATGTCCATCAGTTGCTGTACATACAATGAGTATGCAGTGTGTATACACAATGGGGTGTTATTCAGCTCTGAAGGAAACTGAAACAATGAAACATATAGGTAAATGGATAGAACTGTTGAAAAACATTTTAGTGGTGTAATCCAGCCTTACAGAAGTGAGCGTCACATGCTGTGCTTCTTATGTAGATCCTAGTTTGAATATGCATGATGTATGTTTAAGTCAGTGCAACTGCAGAAGCTGAAGCATAGATGATCTCACTGACAGGATAGGGAACAGTAGAACACAGCTGCTATATATGAGGAAAGGGAAAGACAGAATGTGGGAGTTTTAACTCTGGAATGGGATAGGAGTGGAGGGAACAGTAGGGTTGGAGGAGCCATAACAGATCTTAAGATATTTGTAAAAGCCACATGGAGATGTAACATTTTATATGCTTATTAAATCATAATTGAAAAAATATTTGAATAGAAGTACTACATGGGGGTGGGTGTAATGATCTTCCCAGAAGCAATAGTTTAAAAAAAATAGAAGGGCTTAGTCTGTATTGTCACTACTTCAATTACTGGTCAGGGAGGAGCAGAGACCATCTGAACAATACAGGTTATCAAAACTGGTCTTGATTACCTGTGAAAACTTGGAATTAAAACCCTATTCCTGAAGATATGAGATAAGTTGGTCAAAGGGCATAAAGAGATAATAAAGAGGCTTAAATTTGATTACTTATTCATGAATTAGGGAGATGGGTGACTGGGAATTAATAGAAAGAAAGTCTTAAAACCATCTTCGAGAAGATACTGGACAGAACCATTTCTTCTTTAAATTTTAGATAGTAAGTAGTGAAATGGGATTGTCAATAAAGTTACACTAAGTAAAATACAGGACAACATTGCTTTCTAACATCAGTTTTGTGAAATATATATATATATATATATATATATATATATATATATATATATATCTCCTGATGCATACAAAACCAGAAACATTTTCAGTTTCATTAAAGGATTTCAAAAGGGAAAACATTTCTTGTGGCAGACTTGTGTATTCAGCAGAAAGTAATAAACAGCTTTTTCTTATTTTACATGTGTTGTATGAAAAGTAACAAAAGTTATGGAATAACTTATAACAAAATAAGTTATCAATTTATAGATAAATGAAGGTAAAACACATCTTTTCTAACATCTATTAGAAATTATTTACAGTTTTAATGATTTTCTCTGCTAATATTAACATTGCTGAGAAGTACTAGTGCTCACTGCTCAAAATATATTTCTTTATTTTTACTAATTTCCTACCTCCTGCCCCTCCCATGTCCCGTGGCACAACTCCTTTCATGCCCCTTAATTTTCAAATAATAGTCTTTTCATCACCAATTAATATTAATATGGTTACACATATATTGCTACATATATATGTATATACAAGTGTGTATGTATGTATATGTATGCACAAATATGCAAATACAAACTTCTGTGTCCATTTTCATTGTTTATATGTATATTGGTTTCAGGACTGACTATTTTGTAACAGATAACCATTTTTAGGGGTCTCATCTCTTGGAGAACTTAATTTTCCCTATCTCATCAGAGTTTAGTTGCCTGTAGTTCCTTTTACAGGTATGTGATCCTATGGGACTTCCTCTTTGGTGTCAGCTTACCTATTGATATTGCCACTGTTCATACCTTGCTTATGCAGCTATTTCTAAGAGAAAATGTTTCACAGAAAACTCCCTAATAGTTTGACTCTTAGAGTTTTCTGTCTACTCTTCCAATGTGTTCCCTAAGACATGGGTGCTTTAGCTGTGATATAGATATAACCATTGGGACTAGGATCTCCATGATCTGTTGATCTCTGTAATGTGTCTGGTTATGGTTTCATAGGATCAGCTCCATTTGCTACAAATAGAAGATTTTAGATTAGGTCTGGTAGCTACACTTATCTGTAGGTATCAGGAAATGATTTAGAATATAATAAAGAATCATGTTGATATAGTGGTGGGGGCATGTTTTGAAAGAAAATGGCCCTCAAAGAAATTACACTATTAGGAGATGTTGTCTTGTTGGAGTTGGTGTGTTCTTGCTTAAGGAAGTGCGATCACTATGGAGATGGGCTTTGAGTTCTCATATACACTCAAGCCATGCCCAGGGTCACCGCCCAATTTGTGGTACCTGTTCAAGATGTAGAACTCTCAGCTCTCTCTCTTTAGCACCATGTCTGCCTGTATGCCACCATATTCCCACCATGATATAATGAACTGCACCTCTGAAATTGTAGCGACCCCAATTGTTTTCCTTTATAAGATTTGCAATGATCATGGTGTCTCTTCACAGCACTAGAAACACAAACTAAGATAGGTGTGGTAGTTGCAGATTCTTTTAAGAGATACATGAGTTTACTGTCCCCTGGAAGTTGACTAGGTTTCTAGTACCAGGCATGGTTTCCCTCCTATTGAGTGTGCCTTAGTCCAGTTGATTATCACCAATATGTGAACAACATTAACTATACATTTACAGATATCTTGCCATGCTGGTCATTTGTCATTCATAGATTTCACAGTTAGATAAGAGTAGTAATTTATTACCTTCCTTGGGAGTTTGCTTAGTGTTTTCTCATACTATGGAAGCTAGACTGCAGGCGAGGGACTGTCAGGTAAAATCTAGCTTGATTAAAATGACTCATATGTTCTAAGTGTATGGAAACTTCAGTAATATGGACTAATCTTTGATCTCAAATCAACAACCAAGGTCTGTAGCTATACCCTCTCTCTCTCTCTCTCTCTCTCTCTCTCTCTCTCTCTCTCTCTCTC
>CABHPQ010136089.1:14956-26920 GCA_902168405.1 Peromyscus aztecus
CTCTCTCTCTCTCTCTCTCTCTCTCTCTCTCTCTCTCTCTCTCTCTCTCTCTCTCACACACACACACACACACACACACATATACCTATGCATATATGTGTATGTATATATATAAATGTGTATATATTCACACATACATATATGATTATACTACAGGTGATATTGCATGTATAATACTTTATAATATAGTATATATTATGATGCTATTGAAGTTTTAAAGAATAATTTTCTAATATTTACAAATACAAAATATCATAAATGTTAAAGTTCAAATCCAGTATCAATGCTTTATGTTCTGATATTCTCTCAGTTTTCCTGATACTTTCATTAATGGACCTTCTCTTGGTCTTCAAAGCAATTCTTACAAGTAGGAAGCACTGTTTCTAATGTGGTATAATAGAGGAAACAAAAGACTTGTGAAATTAACCAATTTACTGAGTTCACAGAAGCAGAAAATATTTTGAGATGTTGCCATCCTTCTGAATGTTGATTCAACAATACCCCATCTATGCCCTGCCCAGAAATGGCAAGTGTAGACAAGAGACCCTAGTCTGTTGAAGAAATTACCAACCTATGGTGAAGGATAGAGGATAAACTACTATGGAGATACACTGTCAATGAAAGAACAGAAAAACAAACAAACAAGCAAACAAGCCCTGTGATACAAAAGCATCCACAAGTTTTCTAGAAATTGATGTCTGCTGGATGGTTACAGCATGTTCTCCACCATATTCTCATGCACGTATCACCTGTATGTATGGATAACCACTTTCCCGTGGAAAGGCTTTGGACAGCATGGGGCTAGCAATGCGTGGGAGCAGAGGATGATGGTGTGTCGTCTAATGGAAGAGCCGAGACCCTAAAGATTTGACTTTTTACAGAAGTTAAACAGATTAGGGCAAGTGAAAGTGAATCCATAATGAACACTGAGATACTCAACGCAATGGTTAGATAAGTTTTATTAGGTCCAGTGACTTCTGAAATAATTAAAAGAGGTCCACTAGCAAGAACACTAAGTTCTTGGAAGGAGACAGAATTCACTATTATTATGGAAGTTCACCAGGAAAAGGCAGGAGGAACTTCGTTTGTCTTCCCTTCATTCTGTCTTGCAAATGTGTGTGATCTGAGTCCAGTTCACATTCCAAAGATGCAATAGGTACCCTAATTCATTGAGTCCTGAGGGTTACTATTAAAGGTATAGAACAGGGTGAGTGTCTGGGAGAGATCATGTTTAAATTTTTGTCAGTTTCTCACTAAAGTAGCTACTATGTTTCCACTTTTAAATCGCTCCTTTTTCTCTTAAAATCTGGACACTAATTGACTTAATAATCCCTTACTTATTCCAAACTGCTTTTTTTTTTCTTCCAATGGCTGATTAACCCTGTGGACTTGTAATTATCTCATTGTCACTCAAAGTTAGAGATTCCAGTGAGAATTAGTTCTCTACATGATAGAATCTATTTAAAGAAGAACTTTTGAAGCAAACACATTCACTTAGTAGTGTGCACTGCAGAAAAGAAGCTTCTTTGAGAAGTGGGGCGTGTCTGTGTTCCCTGATGATGGACTGTCTTTTTTTAAAGGAGATAGTCCTGGCTAACAGCAGAATCAGCACTGCCATTCAATTCTATGTCTTCTTTCCTGAATGCCCCGTATTACATCTGCTCTGAATATTTAAAAGCTATGGTCCACCCTGCTGTGAGAGCTCTGGTGTTCACAAGTGAGTTTTGATTGTGAGAAATGTCAAGGGGACCTAACGACTCGGCCATTATTTAGTATTTTTATTGTTCACAGACATGTCCTTACTTTATTCTCCCTGCTGATTTTTATGATTAATGGATGTGTCCCTTTTGCTGGCAACTTTTGAATAAGTCATAGACTGAATGGTTATAACTCTAAAGATGCTCTTCCAAACTGCCTCGCCTACTTAGAAAACTGGTAAAGACAAAACATCATGTGAAATGGTGAATGCTCCTTGGAACTGTACAGTATTATTTATCAAACTACCTTTTCTTCAAGTGAGAATGAAGTCTTTAATGTATTAATGTTAAAGTGAAAATGTAACCATTGTTTTTAATAATGAACTACAGAGAAACATAATAACTTTAAATTATTTCTTTTATTTTTGATATTATAATATAATTACATCATTTCCCCTTCCTCTGTCTCAACCTATAAATGGTTTTACCCAGTCATGAAGCCTATAAACCACAACAATGATCTCCATGACATGAAAACCATAGGATGCTAGAGTGTGAAACACACATTGGTGATAGGGAAATCATACCTAGTACTGGAAATCTACATCACTATTCAAGGCTAGTGAATTCATGGGCCTTGGAAGAGAACCTACAGCCATTACTTTACCAAAGCAGCATAATTTCTAAATGCATTCTATTTGTGCTTACACCCATAAACATTTGGCCCATGAAAAGTAAGGGAATGCCAAATGAAAGTACTCTGTCAAGAAGTAATTTTAAAGAGATCATACCAGTATGTGAGTTGGGATTAGTTCAGATTCTTTGGAGAAATTATTTAACATTTCTAAAACACATCTTATTGATCCAACAATCTATAAATTTTTAATATTACATTTTATAAGCCTTGTTCTGACAAGTTATACAGTTGAGAATGTAAGAGTTATGTGCATGTGAGGCTAAGAATTAGATATCAACTAAATATATAGATAGAAATCAGAGCAAAAATAACACTTGATCTGTCATTTTGAGTCTCATTATAATAATGGAATATGATTTATAAAGACGTTAGTCCAATCATATAAGAGATAGGTAATAGAACACACACTGTCCAAAGGCACTAAAAGAAAGACACAATCAAACCAGCTTACTGGAGTGATGATTTAGGTTTACTCTTCAGTGAGCTAGGCCGAGAGATAACATCTGCATGGTGATGGGGTGATGCATTACCATGGTAATGTAGATTATTGATTTAGGAGATAAAATATTCATGTTTTCATGTAACCATGTAAAAAACATAAAAGACATTTTTAAAGGATGATGTTGAATATGAAAGTGGGATCATAAATAGGAGAGTAATTTTAGAATTTCATCTGGCTATTGAAAAAGTGGTACACACCATCATTTATAATTAATTAATAGTTATTGACGATTAGTTATCATTTCTAAAGTAGAATATACTGTAAAAGCATGAGAGCATATGAAGGAAATTGTGTACAACTGAAAGGAAGATATCCCAGGTAAATATACTCAGGAGTCAGGAAGGATGACATGTCATTTGTAGGAAAAATTTTTCAAATTGTGGACTGTTTCATACATATTCGTTGCTTGACAATCTGAGAAATGTAAACATTGAGACATTCTTCATCTGATGCATACATTTTTCTTTGTATTGGAAACTCTATTTCACAGAAGGTATGATAAGTGGATTCTCAACAAAAAGACAGAAATAGTAAGAAAACCAAACTACTAGTAAATACTAAAAAGGTTGACGGAACTAAAGAATACATAGCTTTGTAAGGTGACAACTGTAATCCCACAGCACAGGTGAAACAAGATAATCATCACAAAATTGAGGGCAACCTGAATTATATTGTGAGTTCCAGTCCAGTTGGGCTGCATAATCAGACACTGTCTCAAAAAGCAAAATAACATTTTACAGTGGTTAAAGAGTTGGTTCATCCATTAAGATCACTGTTGTTCTTCCAGAAGACCAGATTTTACTTCCAAGCACCAGCATTTGGTTGCTTACAACCATTTATAATTCTAGCTCCAGTACGTCCAGTACCCTTTTCTACTCTCCATAAGCATGTGTATTTGTGCACATAGACAGAGACATATGTGTTTAATTGAGAAAAAACAGATCTTTAGAAAGAAAAATGGTATCATAAATAAGAACAAAATTCTACAATTCCAAATATAAAATATGTATTTGGCTCACCATACAGTTTATAGTGCTAACCATGCTGAACAGAACACATCTCATGACTTCTTTAAAATGCTAGTGAGGTTATATGAATGAAACCTTTCAGAAATTTTTTTCATTTTCTTAAAACAATAAATCATGTCAACATTCAAGCCCAAATAATTTTCCAGAAAAAGAAAAGGTAATATTTGTCTATGTAAAGATTTGCACAAAAACGTTGAATGAAGCTTTATAATTGCCAGAAGTTAGAAACTACCTGCCTTAGTTTCTTTTCAGGTTGCTGTGATAAAATTATCTGAGAAAGCAGCTCAGTGGAGAAAGGGTTAATTTCCACTCATAATATGAGATCAAGTCCATCATGACAGAGAAGTTATAAAAACAGAAATATGAGACAGATGGTCAAGAAGCAAAAAGAAACAGTCAAAAAGCACATAGAAATGAATGCTTATGCTCAGTTTTAATTTTATATATTTTTATTTTTGTTCTTTATTTTTAGTCTATGATCAGAACTCAGGTAATGGCATGGCTCACAGTGGGTGAAACTTACCACCTTTATTGATGTAATCAAGTTAATCCATCAGAAGACCATCTCCTAGGTGATTATAGACCTCACTAAATTGTTAAATAGTATTCATGATCACACCAAATAAATGCTTATTACATGATGATGCAGGACCAGTTTATTCTTCTTTATCTATCCAATTAAGATTTTCCAAGTAATAGCCATGAAATTCAAACTATTGAAATAATGATTACTTACCCATGGCTTAATAATAATGGAATGTCTATACAATAATATGCAATATGTGATTAAGTAACTATCAATATGTGTAACATGATTCATGAATAACAAAATAATCACTTTATTAGAAAAACGGTAGAGAGAGAAGAGAGAATGCATACTGTACTATTTAATTTCACTTCTGTCTCACAGATGAATGTAAATACAGTAATTTCCTGTTCTGTATGGTTTTATATCCTGCAGTTTGAATTATGTGTAGTCAAACATTGGCCAAAATATTGAATTTAAATTCCAGAAATAATGAATATGCTTTAAATCACTCAGTATTCTGTTTATGGAACAAAATCTCATGTTTTCTTGCTTTGAACCTTCATATGTGAATCAATTCTTCATTCAGCATGCCTCTAGTCTACAGTACTTGAGACACCTGCCTATAGTTGCTTGCTTGCTGTCTCACCAGGTTGCCTGTCCACAGATGGTGGTTCTATGTTCAATTAACCCTTATGTGGTATCCTAATGCTATATTACTGTAACCACCTCATTCATCTCACTTTATCTCATTATAGATTGCATCATCTTGCATCTTTATCATAAGAAGAGTGGGTATGTTTTAATAAGATATCTTGAGACAGATCGTTCAAGTAAGATTTATCACAGTACATTGTTAAAATTATCCCATTTTTATTTGTTTATCTGTTTCTATGCATAAGATTTAAATTTAAATGCATAAGTATATGTTGGAGAAATATTACATATGTTTTGTTATTGACTATGAGTTCAGATGTCCACTGATACTTTGGTGTGTAACTTTCCCACATAAAGTAAAGCAAGATATTTATCATAGTGATCGCAAATGGGAGTTATTTTGGGAGGGTTGTGTTGTTGAAAGAAGGGTGAGAACTGTTACCAGGGCCGTTAGGTCGTGTTGGGGATATGGTCTCTCTCATTATTATAGGAGTATTTAATATTTTCTATGTTTTTGTAAAAATATATCAGTGTGCATGGTTTTAATTTGTTAAAAAATTTTTTTTTTTTTTTTGGTTTTTCGAGACAGGGTTTCTCTGTGTAGCTTTGTGCCTTTCCTGGAGCTCACTTGGTAGCCCAGGCTGGCCTCGAACTCACAGAGATCCACCTGCCTCTGCCTCCCGAGTGCTGGGATTAAAGGCGTGCGCCACCAACGCCCGGCTATCCTTGTTAAAAATTTTTGACTGAATATTAATTATGCCTTTGGTCTATTGATGACTAAACTGATGTAAGAGTTAATATGTGGAATAATCTTGAGTTTTGGGATAATATTCAGCATCCAGTCTCACCACTACAATGAAGCAATAAGGAATTCATTGATTTTCATTGCTAACAACCTCTTTTATTGCATGTCCTGCTCGGTCTGCTAAGGAAACTTTCCATTGGTAGATTTCACTTTTACTCTTCATTCTCTCAACTCATCTAATTGACCATTTGTATTTATATTGCTTATACCAATGAGGCCTCACTCATGGATAAAGAAACTAAAATTGTTACCATTTCTCACACTCTTCACATCAACCCTTACTTTTGAAGCTTTGTGAATCGCAGATTCACTTAACTATATCCCATAAAATTTACTGTTTCAATAGAAATCCTGGAAGGATCACTGTAATGCCAGAAACCACTATAGCAATATGTTAAAGCCTCATCCAGTGTGGTCAACAGACATTACACTCATGTGTTTGAAAATTAATGTAAAAACTTGATGTAGCCAGGCAGTGGTCGCGCACGCCTTTAATCCCAGCAATTGGGAGGCAGAGACAGATGGATCTCTGTGAGATTGAGGCCAGCCTGGGCTATAGAGTGAGTTCCAGGAAAGGCCCAAAGCTACACAGAGAAACCCTGTCTCGAAAAACCAAAAAAAAAAAAACCCAACACTTGATGTAATGATGTGATATGCTTATTATTCAGCTTATTTGATAGAGCAATGGATTTCACCTCAAGAGTATATGCATTTTTCAAAGAAGGCTATGTTTTAATTTTCAAAACAAAATTTTCTTAGATTCATTTATTTTATGTGTGTGAATATTTTTTCTGCATGTATGTCTGCCCATTTAGTATGTGTCTGGTACCCACATAGGCTGGAAAAGAGTGTCTTATTCCCTTGAAACTGGAAAGGAAAATGGTTGTGAGTTTCTGTATGGGTGGCGAAAATAATACTGGGTTCCTCTGAAATGGCAACAAGTGCTATAAACTGCTAAGCTTTCTCTTTATCTCCTCAAGAAGGATAATTTCTAAAGACCAATAAAGAACTTATATTTCAGAGCAGTGGGAAGGAATGTAGTCTCAGGATAACAACACACTGAACAAATGTACAACATAGTAGTTGTGTGTTTGCTTAGACATATACTTCAGGTTGTATTCCTAAGAAGTTGTTCTTCAAGAAAGACTGTAGTTTGTGGTGTCAATTCTTGAAATGTATTAGAGGAAAGTGAATTTTTTATAGGTACACTCGATAGGGGATATTTGAATGTATTCTTTCAAGAAGAGTTGATGAAAATCTAGTTTCTTCAGGCCCTCAAAGACTAGGGGACAACCTTCACAGAATACATAAAGAATTAATGTCAACTGTCTTGTTTCCTGATGATACTGTATTTCTTCAAGTAGATCATGTCACAGAGATTGTGTACAAATCACAAGTTTCTATAGTTTCCTTTTCAAAGAGTGAATGGCTGAAAAAAAAAAAGATGGGGCAGAAGTTTTCCAAGGTCATCCCTAAGGCTGAATTATCCAGCCTTTGTGAGGATTACAAAACCATAGCTGTTTTTGATTCTTTGTTTGTTTGTCTTTGTCTCAATATGAAAATCCATGTAATATGGTTTTTCCAGATTACAACATTTCAGACCCTCTCTTTAATGGTGTTCCTCCTTCTCCCCTCCAAAACTGAGCAATAAACAATGCATCTCAATACCTTTCTCACCTGCTGCTTTCAGAGAAGTCATTCTACAATATTTCCCATCATACTGAAAAATTGATATTGGCCAGGCTAAATATTAGTAAACTATTCAAATACATAGAAGATCTAGTCCTCATTGCCTGATCCAACCTATTCAGATAAGACATTCTCAAGTGTCTCTATTGACATATTGTTCCAATTCTTTAAATTTTGAATTTCTCCATTTACCTTAACTGCATCCATTCCTACAATTTTATGTTTGTTTTAACTTTTAAATGTTAGTAAAATATTGCTAGTGTTTTAAAGTTGAAACTATTTTAACATTGCTTCTTTTTTTTAAGCATGCTAAATACGGGAGTAAGACATAGCAATTAGAGGCATAGATTTCTCGAGAAATTTCCTCTGTAGTTGCTTTCCCATAGTCATCTGCTCATCTACTGGGGGATGTGTTGCTTGCTTCAACACATCTCTGAGACATATTAATATATCTGAGACATATTACTATCCAGCATTTCACTTATAATCAAATATCAAAACCATTTATCTTCATTTCCACATAAAATGATAAGGATAGTAGGGATTTGATCTGTTTGATTAATTTGAAACTGGCATGATTAAATTTTCAGTATAGTTTTTACAACTATCTGTCCAGTCATTACAAGAGTCACATGATTATTTTTCAGACCACACAGTACCTCTCTGACTCTTTTACTGTAGTTGAGTATTTAAGGCTCCTAGTTTGTCCTTTTCTTTGGGTAACCCTCTTTGAAATTGGAAGCCCTCTTTGAAATTGGAAGCCAACTTTCTGCCCTTCAATTTCAATATCATAATTACTAAATTACCACAATAATGCCTAATTATTGACTCTTCTCAGGCAGTTTAATTCTTGATTCCACCACCATCAACCACAACAAAAAATTATTAAGTACTTTTGATACCACCACATGCTACAGACAGTGAATTTCCAATATCTTTTCTTAATCAAAAAGAATTCCAGTCTACCATATGTAATTATATACTTCCTGGGGCTACTCTGGGGACCACTGGTAAGACAGTGACAACAGGGAAAGAGTGGGAACAGCTGTTTTTGTCCCAGAGACAATGAATGCAGTATATTGCTTACCAAAGTCTTAAATCACTACACATGTGGTCACACAGTGAAAGAGAGCTGTCATAAAACCTAGATGCCAGTTGCATATGTTTAAACGATTGTCACTTCTGTCAGGAAGTCTATGAAAGGATAGTTTCAGGCTCTGTGTTCACTGTGATTCCATCACGTGTGTGTTGTGGGGGAGAAGAGAGAGAGGACTGCAAGTATCCTTGAGCAGCTGGTGCTCATATCTCTGATATGGTGAAGATGACTTGTAAGGGGAAATCAATCTGTGCATGCTAAAGGATACAGGCTACCATGCTATTACTCAAAATCAGACAGAGTCTGGAAACTGAAAGGGAATTTGTTCCAAATTCCTCCCTCTTCCCTATTTGCTTCAATGGCCTCCCACTGATACAAACTATAGGAAAAAATCCCTTTGGGCAGGGACTTGGGGGAAATAAAAACACAATATATAATTTCCCTACCTAAGGACCTTAAAGCAGCACAGAAAAATGTGACCATGGGATTAAGATAGGGTGAAAAAAATATATCCCCAGAAATTCCTGGAAAATAATGCTATCTTTAATGTACTGAAATAAAAATAGAAGCACATACAGAAAAAGGATAACTATGTTATTCTCAGACAAATAAGAATCAAGAGGTTTTATAGGACATAGAATTGGCAGAAACGTTAATGAGAAATAACAAATTGAAGATTACAGGCTATTATTAATACTTAGACACATTGGCGTGGATGAGGAAAATCATGAAATGCCTCAATCATATGCAAAAATCTTTACAATGGAAGAACACACCAGTTGGAAAATATACATAAACATTACTCAACCTGAGTAGATTTTACTTATGTGAGTACAAATACATATGCATGCACATATTTTTTTAAAATAGGTCATGAACTTTTAAAGGATAAAGGAACAGTATACAGGAGAATGTGGAGAGAAAAAAAGGGAAGGGGAAATGATCTTATAACATTATGATATCAAAATATAAAAGAAACAAATTTGAAGGAAAGAAAATTAATTTTATTCGTGGTGTTGAGTAATAATGGGAGATAATTAAATGGAGGCATACATCATTATCAATTCTTTTCCTACAGAGTTTTATTTGCTTTTTAAAAAATATGTTTTTTAACATTGAGCTTGGTGAGCACTCCTTTTAATCCTAGCATTCCAAAGGCAGGAGCAGGTAAGCGTCTGCTAATATTGAGTGTGACTCTGAGGCCAGCCTGCACCCAGGGAGCAGCAGCACTTCCAGAACTACAAAATGAGCCCTTCTGTGTGCTTATTCTATGAGAATTTCATATGTGCATACACTTATTTTAATCATATTCAGCCCCTAACTTACCCTGTACTTCTTCCCAGATCCAACTTCCACTCTCTATTCACCAATCCCTTTCACAATTTCATATCATTCTCTATTATTATTATTATTTTTTACTATACCACACTGAGTCCAGTTTGCGCCTTCCATATATGCCTGAGTGTGGCCATTGCACTGCAACATGGACGAACAAACAGAGACCACATGACTACCAAGCTCGATCTTCTACTCCTAGCATCCATCATCTGCTGCTAGATCATTAGTTAGAGTTGGAGATTTGGGAGCCACTCACCTGCCCATGCTGGAGGGCCCAAGGGATTGATCCTGTGCAGGCCTTGAGCTGGTGTCCGTACCTGCTGTGACTTCATGCATACTTATGTTCTGTCCTATACAGAATAAACCAGTTTGGATAAGCACTTTTTGACCTCTGACTTTTATATAGTATTTCTTCTGCCTCATATTCCATGGTTTTCCTAAGACTTGGAAATCGGGTGGGTGATATAGATGTTCCATTTATGACCCCCTAATTCTATAGACCATTATTTTTTTTTCCAATTCGACTAGTTCTGAGTTTTGGTGTTAACTGACAACCAGGGTATAAAGAAGCTTCTTGGGTGTGAACTGAGTGCTCCACTAACCTATGGATAAGGAAAAGGATACAGGTCTGTGTGGTGTATGGTGACATCATGCCCTTGAAACAAAATAATAGCTGGTTTACCCCTGGGAACTTCAAGCTCCCCAGCCATTGGGTGCTGGTTGGATTCATATTGCCTGGCAAGTGTTCCCTCATGTAGCATCAGGTCTCCAACTCAATAAGGAAATGGTTATCTCCACAGCATACAAGCCATTATAGTATGGCTGTGCATTACAGGCTGGTCTTGTAGATTGCAGCATTCACAGATGGTAAACATGTTGATAAGCTGTTTCATTTTCCTCCCAGGAATCAACATAAACTAGAAAGGGGTCACTGGGAAAAGGAGAAGAAAGATTTTAAAGAAAGAAGTATTTTCTAGTTTTATAGGTAATTTTATTAGTTTCCTTTTTATGAATTCTGAGTTTTGAACTATGGTTAAAATGTGCTAATACTTTCTAAGAAATAAAGAAATTCAATAAAATATTATTGTATTTACTATTGGTTTTGTATTTTAATATATAGTATGTTTAGAGAAAAATAGTAAATTGTGTATATCAGAGACATCAAATCTAGTTAAAGATGACATTGATTATGGTCATTGATAATTCTGAGGACCCTAGTAGGTGATTATGCATGTGATACAACTATAAGCTACCATTTTAAATACATATTGCTATTAGAGTTTACTTAAATTGGGTGTATATATTACACAAAATTGTAATTTCCCCTCCTAAGCATGGTTTTAAAAGTTATTCCATGGTTTCTTTCTTAGATAAAGCCTCATATCTAGAGCTGAGCTTAACACATATACGTTTAGTTCCAACTTCATTACTGGCACTTTTTCTTACTAAACATGAAAACTGGCAAGCCAAATCACTTAGTGCAGCAAATAGGTCACACCATGCCTTAGATTGTGTTTTTCACAAATGCTTCTAAGCAATTGTTCTCAAAATCAATTTGAATTCTCCCCCACAGGAGACAATCCTTTAAATACATTTAATATTATATTAACTGAGTTTAAGAAATTTGCATAAACTTCAATTATATTCGCATATATTTCACTAAAAATTTAGTAATTCTATGATTGTCCCTTGTAAGTAAAATTCAGTAAGAAGAAAATTCCTATTATATAGAACTATAAGGTGTTGGAGTTTTGATATGTTTTTAGACTAGAATGAGTAGCATATCTGTATAGAGATGATATTGACTTAAGGCTGCAACAAGAAATCTCCATATTCTTGCTATAGCATTCAGCCACAGTCTCTGGTACAGATACTGTAAATTATATATATATATATATATATATATATATATATATATATATATATATA
>CABHPQ010136089.1:26930-40501 GCA_902168405.1 Peromyscus aztecus
ATATATATATATATATATATATATATATATATATATATATATATATAATTTTGTTGGAAACTTTAACATTTTGTACTCACAAAAGCCCATTTTCTACATAGCATTATCTGTCATTCTCAGAGTAATTATAAATTAGATTCAACTTCCAAAATCCTAACTTAAGTACTTATGAGGAAAATGGATATTGAAGCAATCTTCTTTCTCATGGCAGCAATCTTCACAATTCTGGTCAGCTGCCAGGCTAATTCTCTTTGGAATGAACCAAATTTTTTTGCAGGAAAAGTGAGAATAACTCAGTAGTATTTACTGTAGGCACCTTTTTTGTTTCTAAAAAATGTATTACACTGTGTTCCACACTCTAATTTTACTACATTACATTATCTCCTCTTTATAGGCACCAAAAGGCACTGTTCCAAATTTTCAAATAATATATGGCTTTCCACTAAGATCATATTGTTTTTTTTTTTAAACAAGAATGATCTTAAGCAAACATCATGACAATTTGTCATAGGCATATGCAAATTTTATAGATATGTAATGTATATATATATACTAACATTAATTATATTCATATATACCTATACAAACTCACATATGCTATTGCAAGCTGCAATTTTATGTATCTTTGAAATGTGTCAGAAATCTTCTCATTCAAATAATCCACAAATAGCACATAAAGTATATCAAATAAGGAATCATGCATTTGATACGATCATTGAGTTTTACCACCATATAAAGATACCTTCTAAACAAGTAAACACTTTTGATTACTTTCCTGCGAGGGCTGCAGTAATTAGCATGGGTTGGTGATTTGAAACTACAGAAAGTTCTCATACTTCTGAAATTAACAACAACAACAACAACAACATCAAAACCCACTGTGTTGATGGCAGTGTGAGGCAGGCAGGCAGCACCTGTCTCCAGGAAAGCTAGAGAATTCTATGGCGACGTATTCCATCTAGTATCTGAGTAGCAGATGACAGTCTTGGCTTACGATCAGCTTACCACTCACCATCCTGCCATCTCCTTCCCTGTGTTTAGATGTGCATTCTCCCTGGTTTAGCTGAAAAGGCAGATACAGTGGTATGTCACCCCTGTAGAGATAATCCATCATGTATTCTCCATCTGAAGATTCTGAATCTATTCATATCTCCAAAGACGCTGCCCCCACATAACAAGATGTGCATGTTTCAAGGATCCTGTCTTCGTATACTTGACAGCCATCGTCAACGTATGAAATGTTTAATTTTTCTATTAATGTTTTCCGCCTTGCTAATGTCTTTAATGGAAAAATGAGTCATCCTTTCATTTGTATTTTGGCTTTTATACAATGAAGGTTTTTTTTTTTAACAGTTTGTTCATTTCATAATTGTCTACAATGTCTCTGTGATTAATAAGTGGCAAAACAGCAAAATACTCTTATTTTCTGGGCAGTGGCACAGAGAACAGATTGAGATGACAGTTGCAAAGTGATATTCATGCCAATTTCAACTGAACCAAACCAGGAGATTCTGAAAACCTTTGGACGCAGCTTCCTTCGATGTTAGGCATTGTTGATTTAATTGGGAAAATCATAAACTGTCCACACTCTCCCCATATTTTATTTAGAGCAGGCTGTTACTTATTGATAATTTGTATCTCCTCCAAAATGCTGTGAATATTTAGTTATTCCTGTATTCATTTCATCAACTTTCAGTGACAGCAATGTGTTCAGTGTGGTATGGACAACCCACTTGTCTGAAATGAGAAAAGAGTTAATCCCTACCACACTTTATAAAAATTGAAAAGTCTAAGATAATTTCAAACATAAACTATATTAGAAAATTCAAAAGAAAAGTTATAAAATGAAGACAACAAATGTTTCCATGGGTTCTTTTAAAAAGAGAAATGACAGAGAAGAACATAAAAATTATGATAATTTAAAATTAATATTATCACTGAGTTGGTGGTACAGGTGTTTAATCCTAGCACTTGGGAGGCAGAGGCAGGCAAATCTCTGAGTCTGAGGCCAGCTTGATCTATAAAGCAAGTTCTAGGACAGCCAGGACTACACAAATAAACCTTGTCTTGAAAAACCAAAAGAAGAAAAAAATTAATATTAACAAAGAAATGAACCTTAAACCTACAGAATTAGACTACAATATCTTTCATGAAAAGTTACATCAGAATAGCAAATAGATGTATTAGCACAGATAATCAACAATAAAGACATAGAAGAAATTCCCCTTACATTATTTAGATAAAAATATAAAGCCATCTTTAGTGGAAAAAGAAAAAAAAACTATATTTCCATGTATCTTTTGTAATAGTGGAACAGACCATATAATTTTATTTCACACAAATCCAACACTTTTACAAAATTGTACAACCAGGAAAATTGAAGTTCAAAAAGATTGAAGCCATCTATACTATGAAATATTAAATCAGGTTATACGGCACATATGATCCCTGTTAATTAAATTCTCAAAGGAAAAGTTTTTATTGGTTCGAACACACACACACACACACCACAAACAAATTAAAGCCATAAATAATTGAAGAGCAATGTTATGTATAACTGTTAGAGTCAGTAAGTGTTTGGAAGGAAATTTTCTTAAAAATTACTTATAGAGTCCCAGAGAAATTCTGATGGACATGTTCCATGAATCAACAAATTGACTCTAATCTAAAAGTCTCATGGAGATTCTATGATAGAATATTAGCAAAACAACGTGTAAAACAGAGGACTAAATTTGGAAAATGTGTAATTTGATTCTAACATATACTGTGAAAGAATCTGAGAGGGTAGCTTCCCCCAGTGAATTAATTGGCACTTTTGGAATACATCAGCTAGTCTACTGTAGTTTTTATTTTGAAGCTCTATATTGCTGCACTGATACATGTGCACAGGGAGGAAGATTTATGCCTTTTTTGTTCCCATTAATGGTATGGGAATAACTGAGTTTTTAAGTAAATCAAATAACATTAATCAATTTTTAAAAAAGAAAGTAGATTGGTCTACAGTTCGTGAGTTCATCCAACAACTGTGGAACCTGCATGGGACCTGCATAGTCTGCTTAAGGGGACTCTGGCAGTAGGATTAGATTCTATTCTTGGTGCATGAGCTGGCTTTCTGGAGTCCATTATCTATGATGGAATGCCTTGCTCAGCCTTGATGCAGCTGGGAGGGGTTTGGTCCTGCCTCAGTTGAATATACCAGGCTTTGCTGACTCCCCATGGGAACCCTTACCCTTTTGAAGGAGGGGATGAGGGGTAGGCCGGGGAAGGGGGGAAGGCTGTGGGGGAAGTTGGAGGAGGGATGAGAGGGGGTGTGTGGTTGATATGTAAAATGAATAATAATTTTCATAAAAATATAAATAAAAAACAAAGAAAGTAGATTGGTAAATCCATGTACAAGAATCAGTGTTAAGCCCCTAATCCACTGTTGCACTCTTCAGGTATACTGATTATGAGCATTATAAATATAAATAAATTCATGATTCTATGTCACTTCATATAAAAATGATATGTTATAAAAATTTGAGAGAGAGCCGGGCAGTGGTGGCGCACGCCTTTAATCCCAGCACTTGGGAGGCAGAGGCAGGTGGATCTCTGTGAGTTTGAGGCCAGCCTGGGCTACCAAGTGAGTTCCAGGAAAGGCGCAAAGCTACACAGAGAAACCCTGTCTCGAAAAACAAAAACAAAAAAACAAAAAATCTGAGAGAGAGATTGAGAAATTGTGGTCAATTCTATTTATAGTCAGACTAAAACCTCATGAAAATAAGAAAACAGCAAGTACATACAATTTAAAATTTCAAAATCAGGTAATATAATAAAAGAAACCAAACAATGAAAAATAGACAGAAAATATCAAGAAAAGATAAAACGGAATTTTTATTATATACAATGAGATCTTTATAGACATAAAGTTATGATTATTAATAGTATTAAAATATAATTATGACCCAATCCTTCAAACAAAAAATATAACAATGTACTAAAAGTAGATAGAGGTTAAATCTTTAAAAAGAAATAAAATTTATAGTAATGTGTGCAATTAATTTTGTTCTTGTAAAATAGGTATATATGAGTATTTTATGTACATACAGATCAAATATCTACAAATAAGAAGAAGAGGAAATTTTCTTGGAGAGTTCATGGAAATTGGAAAAAACAGGAAAGAACAAATATCGCACTTTCATTTTTTGTCATATTACTTACAATATAAAATGTATATAAATTACCTACCATATATGTAATAAGTCTGTGATAAAACTTCACAAATGATCAAAAGTTTGGTTGAGGCAAGTGATGATTTGAGGATATATTTGACTGAAATTGTCTTGTTTCATATAGTTTTCTGCAAATAACTAGTTTTCTTGGAAAAAACAGAAGTTTTTAATGCCACCTGTGAACAGTTGAAAAAAAAATACTGAAATGAGAAAGAAGTGCTAAAGTAATTCATTTTGTGGAAAGTTGATACTATGTGAAACGATAATTAAGCAGGTCAAGTTTTGCTGTCAGCATCATCAACCACTCTTTAAACCTTAAATCTGTGCAATTTAGTCATAATCTCCTCTTTCAAAATGATTTAGGACATTTTTATAACAGCTCTACAGGAAATTCTATGTATCAGCACTATTGAACTCTTACATGATAACATGGTGCATGTACAGATATTGAAACTTGAGTCACAGAACTTGCTTCTTGTTCCTGATTTTTGTGTATGTGCTGCAATAAAGGTGGATAACGTCAACTGATTTTTTAATACCAACCATTCTATAATCTAGTGTTTAATTTTTTTCATCACTGAGACAGAAGACATTATCTCATTGAAGATGGAAAAAGTTTAAGTCCTGGAATGAGAAATTCACAGAACCACTAAGAAGACAGAGTGTGAAACTACTAGAAACTTACAGAATTAATTTCATTTTACATTCAATCATGGAAATGTATTGCTTTAAACTGAAAAATCAAATCAAAATTAGTGAGAGGACAGCTTGATTCTTGTAAATTCTGCATTTTGAGTACAGACTGTCATAATGTAACCACATTTGAGATGACTGTTGAAGCCACTGTTCAGTCTTGCTAGGCAACAGGAGGCATCCAGGTGTTTCTTTCCTGATTTCTTGGGGTATGTAGTGTTAAAGAGTGTGAGCTACACAGTAGACTTTTCTTTACATTTCTCAATGTCTCCCCAAGGAATAATAACATACAATCTATGTCCAAATTAAAAGGGACACACATTTGACCATGTCCTAAAATTCACAAGTTCAGTGCCCTGTCCTATATACCATTACTTAATTTTATTCAGTAGGACCAGTGTATAAAATAATTTCAAGAAACTAAGACAATTATTTTTCTTCTGATATATTTATTACTTTTATAATGAATAAAATAATATGAATTAGAAACACAACTCTATATCTTCCTAGAACACATTAAAACAAGGCATTATTTATCAGTATACCTAAATAAAATATTATAAAATATCTTTTATTTATATTTAATAATTATAAAACTTGATTATATATGATAAATGAAAGTGATTGATTGAGTTTAAATTGTCATCTAAATTGACAATAGAATATCCATCCTTACAATATTTCTTATCAGATTGAAAACTCTAAAATTTCTTAGAATGTAAATGGATTTGGCACTATTCTGGTAGACTATAGATGTTCCGCAAAACTTGCTGGATTAAAAATAGACTTATAAAAAACATGCTCATTTCCCACTTAAATTGAAAGCCTCTGATACTTGGGACATGGGGATTATTGCAGAAAATTAATGTAGTCTCTTTGCCATAGGTGCATGGTCCAAGTGTCCCAAAATTGTTAATCTGTTTTAACACTCACAACTAGAAAAATATAAATGATATGAAATGTATTTGAAAATGTATATGAAAATACAATATGAAAAGTACAAAATGCATATATATAGAGAGAGAAGACAAAATGATCCTCTACTATAGTATAATATATATGTAAATACCCTGATTTAGACAGGAAAAAAGGTTAGGATAATTTATACAATCTGATTGGAATTTAAAAGGAAATATGATCTACAGTAATTTACTGACTATAATATATGTAATTCTTCAATTTTAAAATAATTATAATCTGTGATACTTTATTCTCAGTTGATTATATTTGTAGTTTAAAGAAAATTGTATTTTTTTTCTTTTGTAGGGTGAAAAATAGTTATGATATCCTTGACCTGATGGAATTTGAATGCAAATTTGGCCCATGTAACATGATAAGTTTCATACATTCCAAAGTGAATATGAGGTGATATTTATATCAGTTAATTCACCTCAGGTCCAATGTTCTACAAGGATTGCTCTTCAAGTAACCACCTCTGCTGTTCACATGCTTTTATTATACGTGATAATCTCAAGACTCTATTTTTATTTTGTTAACAGAGTTGTCATTCTGGAATGAAAATATTAGAATATATTGAAACCTAAGATATGCTTTTGTCTTCTGACATAGGGAACACATATGATAGAATAAGACAAGAACACCTTGCTGTTGTAATTAAAGAATTTCAGATAATAGGTATATATATAGGTTTTCAGTTAGTAAATAAAAGAGTAAATAATGCTAATATTTTGTCCCATTATTTTCATATTCATGACAATTATTAATAATATTGATATTATGTTGGAAATTTGAACCCAAATTGTACCTGCAATCATCTTCCTGTAACAGTATTTAGAGTGATTAATTTTTGTACCAAGGCATTCTTAATTATTCACTTATCTTTTATTATTATAATACTTTGTGTAGAGATGCCACAAATTGAAAAAGATGTTCAGTACATCCACGTTTCAAAATGGCTACAGCTTTGCCTTGAGTTCTTCTGATGCAGAATAGCTACTTTCAAGTACCCACAGACTGACACAGTATAAAACATGATTAGATTTCAGCAACAGCTCATGTGGATGAGAATAACACAAGAGGCAAAATTGACCTTTAGAAATGAACTGTATGCCAAAGTAAATGTTCATCAAAAAGAAATCCTATAAAGAGAAATCTCATGGCCTGGAATTCAAAGAAAAATTGTGTTTCCAAAATATTCCAAAATATTCTCCTTCCAGACACAGAAGTAATTGTCACTTGAAGTAAATCTAAGGCTTCCATTTTCTCTAGCCTTTATTTAGTCTTTCCAATACTATATCGAACACTGGGAATAATTTAAAGAACAATGGTGAATTATGTTTTACAGTTCAGAGTATCTTAGTTCACGACAAGCTTTCCTTCTTTCTTTAAGGCCTGTGACAGGCAAATAATCACATCATGTCATAAGCATATTCCAGAGTGAAAATGGTTTCTGCCAGTCTAGGGAGGAAAGGAAAAGATAAGAATAAATGTGTCACCACATCCCCTTCAAGAGCACAACACTATGGACTTGAGGACCTCCTACCACAACCTGTATCCTAAAGTTTCTGTCACCTTCCAGCACCTCTGCACCTATGCTTTCACAATATGAACCTCTGCAGTTATTTAAGATCCAAGTAGAAAATTTGTTATATTCTCAGATATTTATGTTGCATAGATTTTAAAAAACTTAAATTGGACTAAGAAAAACATTTTTATTTTCCTCTCTGTTTTATCTTTTATTCTCCATGTATTATTCTATGCATAAAATTCAATGAGAGGATTAAAGGAGCAAAACTAGCCTATGACAAACAGAGGTTTTTATAGTGAGTTTTTATAACTTCATGCCCGCAACATCTTGTGTGTATGTGTGTTTACATTTATGTAATTTTACAATAAATGCTGTCACTGTAAAATTTTACCCACTGTTATGGCAAATAGTAGACATAGGGTAGTGGTAGCCAGAATCTTTATTTATCATAATGGTCAGCCCTGAAAATATACTTACAAGTCACATAACGAGGGTGGACAGGAATATGGGAGGACTTGGAGAAAGAAAAAGGATGGCAGAAATGTTATATTATAAACTCAAAAACAAATAATTTTTTTAAAAGTCTGAAAAGTAGAATCACTTCCTGCCTGCATCTGACCTAAATAGTGGCCTACATTAAAAATGACTGTCACTATAGAGTGAGCTTGAAGATCAAGAGGGGAAAAAAATCAAAGAAGTGTGTTAGTTACTGTTGGCTGAACTTGTCAAATTACTGCAAGAATCAGTTTTAATGGGTTGGAATACAAAAAGAAAAGTAGAAGAGACCAGTAAATAAATAAATAAATAAATAAATACTGACAAGCTTGGAAGAAGTAACAGTTTCTCATCTACAGTCAAGAAAATAAAAATCAAACTATTGAGAAGCATGGGCTAATTCAACTCACTTTTACAGCGCTGATCAAGCCAGGCCCACAATACCATACTGATTCTTAGAAGCTCTGGCTCTAATGGGTATCTCACAACTCAGACTTAATACAAGTTGATTCCCAGAAAATTCATTTGTATCAAAATGACCAAAAGTAAGAAAATTGCAGTATGTTTTTTCAGAGAAGTATGATGTAATTACATTACTAATAATCAGGAAAGGCAGTGGTGTCAATAAATCAAAGATTTCTCACCAAAGAACTACATATAATCCAATGTTCATTTGGCTTCTGGTACACTTTGTTAACTCACAAAAACTGGAGGGAAGAGTACTGTCTTTGAAGATAAATGTATTGTCAATAATACCATATTTGCAACTGAAGAACATGGTGTGCATCTCTACACAAGAATATTTTAGAAATGTCAGAACAGTGATTGTTCAATGTATTCAGTCTTCTAACAACAAGCTCTTAGCTTTCCATCAAAATAAGACATCTGGGAAAAACATACATAAAGGAACAAAGGCATCAATCCAGTTCTTAGGGCTTGACTCCATGTTTCTGGGCCTGATATGAGAATACACATCATGGCAGATAGAGTATTGTGAAATAACTGCTTACATAATGATGGACAGTGGTCTGGAAGGAGGAAGGAAGGAAAAGGGAAATTTGCTCCCTTGATTATATACAACCTTTGAAACTTTCATCTATTCCCAAGGGTCCATTAAATACTGAACCCACCAATAGATTACATTGATGGGTTCAGATCTCTCAGGATCCATTTAGTTCCTCAAAGCTCCAATTCTTTGTGATCATGTCTTCAACACATGTATGACTTCTGGGGTAAATTTAGGCTTAAACTACAGCAGACAGGAAGTTGACTCTTTAAAAAATGCAGGTTTCCAAAGGGGTATAAAGTTCATTGCTTCTTCATCAAAAATGTAGTATATAATGGAGGTAAGAAAATTTCCAAGAAAATGTGACTAATACATACAGAAGAAATGGACCTAAGATCTCTTCATCATAGCTGTCTGGAGGTTATCATAAGCTATGCACAAATATGTAATGTAGTTTTCTGAGACAGGCTACTTCCCAGGTTCATGTCTTGACTATATATATCTAAGCCAAGAATAAATATGTATGGATTATGAACAAAGTGCCTGATGCAAAAATATTCATTAGTATGTAAACAAATACTACACACTTATTCTATCCAATGTCAAGAGCAGGTTAGAACTAGATTGTTTTCCTGCAGTAGAGGCTACTACCTTTGTGTAAGTGAAATGAAGGCAGAATCCAACATCTGGTATGTAGACAGGTGAAAATATGAACAGGTTTTTTGATTAATTACTCAATAGTCTTAAATCTGTGGATCTGAAGAAATCATGATTAATATGCCCCCGTCTAGTTCAATGGAAACAAGTGACTAGTTCTGTCCAATAACCTACCGTCTTAGTGACTGCTCCATTACTGTCACAAAACATTCTGAGAAAAACAATTTGAGGAACAATGGGTTTGTTTTGGTTCCTAGTTCCAGAATATAGTAGTCCATCATGGCAAAAAAGTCATATGGCCAGGAGCTTGAGCCAGCTGGACACATTGCATCCACAGTCAAGAACAGAGACAGATGAATGCGTGTGCCCAGCTCACTTTCTCTCTTTCATATAGTTCAGGATTCCTGACATAGTTTGTGGGTATTCCAACTTTAATTAGCCCAAATCCACAATAATTTACAAACTGAAAATTGATATGAAGCATCATACCTGGTAAAATAAAAATGTAAGATGTTAACGCTGAAGATTGTTATTTAATTGAGAGTTCTGATTTCTTTCCTTCTAGCACAGACAAGCAAGTGCTATAGTATTACCAGTTTGAGTCATTATATAAATTAAGCAGAAAATGATCCATGATCATTTGGATTTGACTATAAATGCGGTAGAGATAAGTCTCCAAAGGTCTGAGTCATTGCACACTGTGTTTCTGTTTTTTGTACATTGCCTTCATTGACTTTTACAGATAGATTTATGCTCATATTAATTCCCATTTAACTTATAGTAAAATGCAGTTTTGAGAAAATAAAAGAAATATACCTTGAGGTATTTATAAAAATCTCAGATTGTTTAAGTGGGTCAATGCCACTGAAATACATTGTCTTTTTTTATTTCTTAAGTCCCTATCACATCTCAATATTATCCTTGTTATAAAATCTCTTAACAGGTATGGTGATTCAAGTCAATATATATTTCTGACTGACTTGAGAATAATCATATTAGTTTCACACATTCTTTTCCATAAAGCCTTGCAGTAGTACCCTTCACACAAATTTTGCTATTATTATTGTTATTATTGTTATTATTATTATCATTATATTTTTGAATGGATAGCAAGTCAATTTTAAAAGATACAATTGTCATAGAAGAGTTTGCAGCCAAATGCCCCTGTTGTTTGGAATGGTTAGTAATGAACAAGAAGGGCACCTTGAAGAGCATCTCTGTCATGAGAACTGGAAGATTACCCTCTAGTGGCATTTAAATCTTTGATTCTTGTTATTACAATGCCAATACAGTCACCCTGTATTTCTAAGGCTTTTAGAACATCTTTGATTTCTGTAAAGAATAAACAGAATTTTCTAATATACTCCTTTTAATAATTCTATTACGAACACCAATGATTTAAAAAGTAATATGCACAGCATTCAATTTTTAAACCTTTTCTTTCCCCTCAATTATAAACCGTTCTTACACAATAAATTTCATGCTCTTGACACCACTTAATTTAAAAAAAGAATATTTCATTATTTGTCAGTCACTAGAATGAACCGGTATGTTAGAAATTGCACCTGGTTTTTATGTACTACATAGTATATAAAGGATATTGAATCTGCTAATACATTAATAAACTTTTTATTACAATGACCAAGTCCAAAGAAGTGCAGAATATTTTGATTGGTATTATTTTTGTTAAAAGTATGTCATCAAATAGAACTAAGTGTGTCCTTGCTAAACTGATTATATTTTATTGAAAAAAATCATTGAAATTAAATATCCTAATGTTAGGGTTTGTTATTGCCAACAATAAGTACCAAATTAAACATAGTAAGTAGTACTGACTCCATTTATAACTGCATGTCAATTTAAGAGTAAGCTATATAGATTTTCTCATAAGAAAATAGTCCTGTGCCTAGCATTATGTTTTAGATTTTAGAGAGTAAAAATAAAATTTAAATTTCATATAATTTTAAACTAAAATATTATGAATAAGTTTACATCTTTTAGCTGACAAGGAACGTATAACTTGAAACTAAAATATTATGTATATATATTCTGATTCTGGTAATTTGAACTCAGTTTATTTCCTTCCTTTCTGGTATCTGCTTATGATCATTAAAGTCATATGAGTTGTTGAAGTGTCACACTATATGACATATTTATGAACAGTTACTGTATGTACAATAGTACACCTCAATTTTTAAGAAGAAATTATATTAAAATTTATATGTAAATGTAGATGTAGATTATCATGTCTTATCATTTCTTTTGACTGAAGAACTTCTGTTAATTTCACAATGCTTCATTTTATTTTATGAGTACTAAAAGAAAATTTATTATTAAAATATTAATGAATCATGGTAATGAGCCTTTATTCTTTTAAGCAAAGGACATATGATAAAAAGATATTTCATAGGTTATCTATCATCAGGCCTCATAAATTAACACACAGCATTATGATTTTTAATTAGCTAGTGCTAAATAGAGGCATGTGCCCGGTGTTACAAAAAAACTTGTTCCAAATGAACTGCAGAAAGGTAAAAAACAAACCAAACCAAGCCAAAACAAAACAAAACATATTTATAAAGAACTATGAAGCATCACTTTAATATTTGAGATTTTATTTTAATCACAACATTTCTCCCTTCTCTTTCCCTTTCCTCTCTCCAAAACCTCATATTTATTACTTACCTCTCTCCTTCAAATTCATGGACTCTTTTTTCATCAGTTGTCATTGCATTATAAAAGGTTTTTTTTCTATTTTAACTTCCTTTTTTATTTATTCTTTTTGTCTTTCACATCATTCATTATGATCCCACCCATCTCCCATCCCCTCATCAAAGTCTTTTTTTTTTTTAGAACTTAGGCAAAGTGTAGCTATTTGAGTTATCAAACAAATAGGATTGTTTTTGTTTCAGAACTAAGATTGGTGGGCAATAAATACATTTACATCATTATCAGTGGGGGTTCTAATTTTCAAAGGGAAAGTTTAAAAGCAAAAGCATGATTCATAGACATTTAATCTTCCCTCCAAAATAAAGTGATGATTAGATAATTTGGGAAGTTGTGAACATGAGGAGGCAGGGAGAGATGAGCAAGTATGAGTTTGCTAAATGCACCACAATGGAGCAGCAGGGAGGCTGCAGGCTGCTCAGAGGCTAATTATCACATCCCAGGGAGCAGTCTTTCCAGAGATGGTGTTCACCCTCAGATAAAAGGGGAGGGCCCCTCATAGGAGTTTTGTGCCAAGCAGCAAAGGTCTTCTGTTTTCAGAAGTAGTGGTTATGAATTAAGGCCCACTGCTGCTCAAATAATTAGGATTTGTGGTGTTTAAGAATTACCCCTATTAGAGATGTAAAATGGTATTAATAGTGTGGCTGCATGCTGAGAATTATAGAAACACCACTTCCTAAGACAGCTGTTCAATTGTTTTTAGAATATGCAAACTCCCATGGGGGAGGGTTGATTTGGAGTCAATCAGCGCCTGGGAAGCAAAAAACAACAATAAGGGAGAGAAATAATATCCCCGAAGATATGAGTGTCCTCTTGAGCTATATGGAACAATCACAGCGCAATCTACATTGCTAAGGAATCACAGAATTAGAAAGAAGGAGTAAAGCTACATTCCCACAGAGATCTACAAAGACAGTAGTACTCTCAAGGCAAGTTTACTAGAGAAAAAAATCTTCAGAATTTCTTAAATCTACAGTATACTCTATACAGTACAAGAACATAATTTGTTACAAATATTTCATTGACTACAATATGTTTTGAATGAAAGAAAATAATATAATTGAATATTATTTAAGGTGTAATATTTTTTATTTATGTTACATTTGTTTAACTCTGTGAAGCTGTGTTACTGTGCCTGTATAAAACACCTGATGGTCTAATAAAGAACTAACCAATAGCAAGGCAGGAGAAAGGATAAGCAGGACTGGCAGACAGAGAGAATATATAGAGGGAAAAATCTGGGAGGAAAAAAGATTCAGCATCCAGAAGAGGAAGAGGACTCCAAGGGAAGTAA
>CABHPQ010136090.1:0-15602 GCA_902168405.1 Peromyscus aztecus
CACACACACACACACACACACACACACACACACACACACACACGAAAAAGGGAGAGACAGAGATACAGACAGACAGAGACCACAGACACAGACTGGGAGACAGAGAGAATGTGGGGCCAGGAGTTGAACCCTTTACAAAGTGGTTCTTCTGGGGGTGAAGGGAGCGCTAATTATAGTCTTTAGCTGCCAAGGTTGCGGCTAGATTTAATCAGTTAAGGGATGTGAAAACCCTTTGGAACGCGCAGATCTCAAGTTCACGGCTAGGAAAAAATAACAGGCCTAGGGTCTGGGCTTTGGAAGCACCAGCCGGAGTTTGCACGCGTGCTCTGTGCGGGCTCCTCCCCCGACCCCTCCGGGAGGCGGAGAGCGTGGACGCCGGCCCTCCCCAGTCCGCGGCCCGCCCAGGTGAATGACATCGTGCGGGGCCCCGGGCTACTCAGTTCCCGATTCTGTCCGGGACGCCAGCAGCTTGGGCTGGGCTGGCTGCGAAGGATGGGCGAGCTGAGAAGATGCACGGGGAGGCAGGCCCGAGGCCCCGGGCTGCAGCTGCAGCTGCTCCTGCTGCTCCCGCTGCTGCTGCTGCTGCTATTGCAGCCGTCGCCGGGCTGGGCCTCCGGGGCTGCCCGGCCGCCCCACGTGGTCTTCGTGCTGGCAGACGACCTGGGCTGGAACGACGTGGGTTTCCACGGCTCGGTCATCCGCACGCCGCACCTGGATGCGCTGGCGGCCTCCGGGGTGGTCCTGGACAACTACTACGTGCAGCCGCTGTGCACGCCCTCGCGGAGCCAGCTGCTCACCGGCCGCTATCAGGTACCAGGCGGCCCCCCTCCCGCCCCGCGTGGCTCCCCGAGCCCGCGCGCTCGCACCAGGGACACAGTGGGACCGCGCTCGCCGCCCATGGCTGCCCCAGGCCTCTGCGCATGCCCCGTCTCCTCTTGGTGGCCCATTGCTGAAGTGGCTTTCGTTTTCTCAAGGTCTGAGGAGTGGAGGTTTCTGGGAGCTCGAGGTGCTGTGCCTTTGAACCCCCAGGGACAAGGGTAGATGATGGGGTCCTGAGGAGGAAGGATGGAGGAGAGGGAGGCCCAAGGAGCTCCAGAGTGGAATTAAAGTGAGTGGGACGGATCCTGGTAACTGGTGTGCGCAGTGGTCCTAGGTCAGGAGTGACCCACTGGGACAGGAAAATAGAAAACCGTGTGGATGGGACTTTTGGAGATTAACTTGGAAACACTAAAAAGACTGGGATTGTTGACAAGGGGAGCATGATCAGAGAAGCCCGCAGTGTATGAGACTGGGGGGTACTGTGACACGTCTTAACCTTTACCCCCAGTCCCTCTTGTGCCTTGGGGCCCCGGCCCCAGGTGAGATAAGGCACACCCCAGCTCCTTTGTATCTGCCTTTCCTTTAGCAAGTTACCCGCTTGCCTGTAACTATCCATGTGTCAACCACCTGGGGACTCCAGCGCTCTTCCCCCAGGTCCTCCGCTGTACACAACCAACAATGGAAAGTCATTTCTAGATTCCCCCAACCCCTAGAATAAAACACAGGGTGCTGATACTCCTTCTACGTTTGAGGGTAAATCCAGCCTGTATGAGCATCCTCACTGTCCTTGAGAGAAGTGTCTGCAACTAATGTATTTACCCACAGACTACGTGTATGGTAGATGACTAAAAACAGTAAGAACATTTCTGTAGTGTTTTATTGTCTTTAAACTTAATTTTAAAAAACACCCCATGAGGTAGGTACTGTGAATCCCCTTTACGTGAGGAGATAGCTTGCCTAAGTTGTATGTCAGCTGAGGAGTTCTGCAGCTACTAAATTGTAATCCTTAGTTTCTTGAATCCACCAGTCATCTCAGACCTATGAAATTACCACCTCCCTCGCCACCGTTCTGACTGAGGTTGATGAGTTTATAAGATCCTGGTGTGATTATGACCAAATCAGATATAATAATTTGTAGTGGTTACTACTGAATACTGGTGCTCTCTCTCTGTATCTCTATTTACCCATCCATCTAGTCATCCACCCACCCCCCTTTATCTCTTTCTATACACACAATCACACAATCTTCTGGCCTTTCTTCTTGCAAAGATTTAGACAACATGGTACCAGTGTGGACATCCAGAACCAGTCAGCCAAACATGTCAGATAGCAGATATTTGAGGAAAAATGGATTAGCAGTAAATGTAAGTATGAGGTAATCCACTGTGTAATGTGTAATAAGCACACTGTTTATTCAAGCATTTTGAACTCATTGTCCTCCTACATGTGTTCCCAAAACCTTTCAGACCAACACTAGCCTCACGTTCTAAGACTGAGATAAAGATTTCAACAGTGGTCCGAAGACTGAAGAGAGAAGATATTTTTCTAAGGGACTCAGAAACATCCATACCCAGAGTTTACTATGGAGCTAAAGCCTGGTTTGCTTCCTTACCAGCAGTAAGGGCATTCCGGGGAATCTACCAGGCTGCTAAGTGTAATCAGTAGTCCCTGGGCCAAGGCAAGGGTCTCTCAGCACACAGTAGGAGTCTCCTGACACCCTACTCCTCAGCAGTAGGGGAAGGTGCTTTTGAGTTTGCTCTGAAGAGAGAGAACTGAACTCACATTGCAAAATAATGGAGGGGCTGTTCATTTATGCAACGTCCTCATAACAGACCTGAACAGGAAAGCAAATACTGTACCTCGAACCTCACTCATAGAATTGATTACTTCCACCCACTAACATGCTGTACCCACCAGGCCCTTGAAAAATACTTGGGTACTGGGAGCAAATCTGTGGTTAATAAGTGAAGGAAAAGGAGAAGCTGTGTTCTTCAGAACCACCAGAGGCGTCTCGAGGGAGCTGACTCAAACATCTTTTTTTTTAACCATTATAGTCTGTCACAGGGTTCACGAGTTCCTGTTAAAGATTATTTTGGTTTAGTGATATTCTTTTACTGGAGTCTAAGAACGATCATTGCTTTCAAATACTACATGTTGGTACCTTCTGGACACCTTTCGCATATCCTTCAAAGCTAATTAAAACAATGATTTTTATACTTAGATAATTCAAATCCGATGACACTCCTTGTTTAGAATCATTGTCAGAACTATAAGAAAATATTTTCTGTACCTTCTCAATAGTCAACTGTAGATTTTCTCACATAGCAACCTCTTTATATTTCATGGCGTCATAGTGCCATGGCAGTGGCTATGGAACACCCAAATGTTTTTCTCCACAATGTCAGCGTGATTCTTTGACATTGACCTCTAGTTCCTCTGTCCCGATGTTATATTTATACTGAACAGTGGTGGTTTTACATTTTTAAAAGTCCTGTTGTATTAGCATCGCTGTTTTATAACAAGGATTTGTAAACTGAGGCTGGAAGAAGGTAAGACATGTTGGGCTTGGGGAATGACTCGGGAGCAGAGGACTCACCTCACAAGTGTGAGAACCTGAGTTCAGATCCCCGGAATCCACATAAAAGGTCAGGCCGGTGGCATGTGTCTTTAATCACAGCACTGGCAAGATGGGAGGTGGGTCAGGTGGATCCCTGGAAGCTCCTGGGCCAGCTAGACTGGTCTACACGGCAGAGTTGCAGACCAGTGAGAGACCCTGTCTCAAGACAGAAATGTGGAAGGTGCCTGAGGGCTGATACCTTAGGTTGTCCTCTGGCTCCACAATGGGCGCTGTGTACACACCTGCACCCCTGCTCCCACACACTTGCACCCACATTTACACCCACACCCACCCACACCCACCACCACTCACACTGAAGAAATGTTCGCAAGGCCACAGGGCTAAGAAATGATAGAACTGCTTATGAACCCGGCGGTGTGCTCAGAGTCAGTACTTACAGCAATCTATCGTGTTTCCTCCTCAGAAGTATTAAAAATATCACCACTACTGCCCCTTCATACTTAATCATATCCTTATTTTTGAACATTTAAGTCAATCCTAGACATCTCCATCTGAAAAATGAATCTATCATATTTTTAGTTAAAGATTGCCTGTTTTAAGTGTAAAATGGGAATGGATTTTATTTCTGAAAGAATCATTCGGTACAATAAAATAAAAAATTTTTGTTAGCTATTTCAAAATTAGGTGCTTGAGAGAACTGTTCAAGAGTCCCGCCTGTGACCTTTGCAGTTGTGGCGGTTAGTTCTGATTGTCAACTTGGCACAATCTCTTGGGAAGAGAGTCTCGGTGAGAGATCACCAATGTCAGGCTGGCCTGGGGCAGTCGTCTTGATTGTGTTAATTGATGTGCAGCCCACTGTGTTGGCCGCATTCTCTGAGTTCGGGTCTTGGACGGATGGGATGGGGAAAGTGAACTGAGTAGGCATGCCGGCCTCTCTCTCTGCTCTCCACTGTTGGTGTGCTGTGACTGTTGGCTTACGTTCCTGCCTTGACTTCCCTGTCACGATGGACTGTAACTTGCAATCTCAAGCTAAAACAACCCTTTCTCCTCTAAGTTGCTGTTGGTCGGGGTATTTTTATCACAGCGATAGATTGAAACTAGGGCGTCAATCCTACTAATGTTGAGAGAGTTAATATTTAGGGAACCTTCACGTTTGAAAATCGGATGAGAAGCCTAGACTAGCCGAACTTTGCTCTCTTGAGCTTTGGGATTGTGGTATGTGTGTGTGTGTGTGTGTGTGGTTTTTTACGTTTGAAAGTGATGAGTAAAGAGAATAGTTAGGAAAGGTGAGAGGTAGGTTTCCATCTTGACTGTGTCAAGCCTTGCTAGACTCAGTTCCTCACAAAAAGATACAGGACCTGGGCTAAGCTCTGATGCTCGGTCTAGCCTTACATTTCTTTGACCCTGATGCTTTTGTGTTCCCAGGGAAAGTGCACATTATCATACCCACCAACCTCTCTTGGGTAGGGACAGACGACCCTTTCCTACCCCTGCCTTACACACTGCACAGAAGAGATGGCCCTTGCCTAGTAGTTAATGGTAAATATAAGATTTAGAATTTAGCCTCTGTACAGCCAGGCGATGTTCTCCCCATGACCTCTATTCATTATCTTTAAAATCCGTCTATGCATTTTATTTTTAAGTAGAAAACACATAGGGTATAAAAACCCAAATTCTAGGGGAGGGAAGCTTTGTGGTATAGTCCCTGATAAATTGTCCTTGTTCAGTAAAATCTTCTCATCCCACACTCAGGCAAGAAACTAATTAAACTCAGAGGGTCACACACAGAAAGAAGTCGTGAGTGTAGGAGGGACTGGCTGAGAAGGGCTCCAGTGGAGACTGGGTGGGGGGATGAGGTATGAAAACAATTAAAATCTGTCATGTAAATACATGAACCTGTCAAATAAAACTATTTAAAACCGTCAAAGCTTACCAAAAGGGCTTACATTGAAAAATTTCCTCTACCCCAACCTCGCCCACACCTTAGACATTCAGTTCCCGTGTTCATAGGGAAGTATACAGAGAAGTGATGAGCTGTGAATGACAAGATCCTTCCAGAAGTTCCTCATGATTATGCAAGCAAATGCACAAGTAGATATTCCATTCTTTTTATTTGAATGGTAACATTCTCTTCACACCTTTGTACCCATGTTTAATTTTACTAAACATTTGATATCATTTGTATTGTTAAGTAAATAGCATCCTCATTTATGTCTGCACATTATTTTGTTACATGAACAGAACATTTGAACTAGTCACATAATAATGGATATAAACATAATTTCCAGCTTTTGCTATGTCAAAGAAGGTGAAATCAATATCTTGTACACATGTCCTTTTCCTCATTCGAAACACATTTGTAGGACAATTTCTCAAAAATAAATTTTCTGGCTTTAAATGTAACGATCATTTGTAATTTTGATAAATATTATAAACTTGAACTTTAAAAAAAATCTCATTTTTGTTCTTAATTATGTGTGTCTGTGTATGCATATCTGCACAGGAGTACAGTACCTGTGGAGGCCAGAAGAGGGCACTGGCTCTCCTGGAACTGGAGTTACAGATGGTTGTGAGCTGCCATGTGGGCGTTGGGAACAAAACTCAGGTTTTCTGCAAAAGCAATCAGTGCTCTTAATCGCTGGGACATCTCTTCAGCCCCTTTTGCCCAATTTTAATAGGATTATGTGTCTTTTTAATGTTGGATCTTGTTCTTTATGTGTTTTGGATAGTAAACCTTAATCAGATGATTATTTGTTACTTTCTTGATAGTGTTCCTTGACACAACAAGCTTTCAATTTTGATGTCATATAATTATTTTTTGGTAGCTTATGCTTTTGGTATTACATATAAAAATCATTGCCTAATTTTGCATGTATTAGTCTCTATATTTTCTTCCAGGAGTTTTATGGCTTTTACTCTTACACTGAGTTCCGTATTTATTCTGATCTAATTTGTGTAGATGTGTGTGGTCTAGTTCTTAGCTTAAAAGACTGCTCTTTCCTCCTTTACCTTCTCACTCCCAATCAGCGTCGGTCCACTGACCGCAGACTCTCAGTTTTTTTTAATCAATATGTTTATCATGATGTTAGAATGACAGACACCGTAGCTGTGTGTACCGGGTTCCAGAATATGGGAGTGTAAATTTTGACCCCCTTTCTTTCCCTGCAAGATTGTTTTAACGATTGTGAGCCCCCTTGATTTTTTTTTTTTTTTTTTTGGTTTTTTGAGACAGCGTTTCTCTGTGTAGCTTTGTGCCTTTCCTGGATCTCACTCTGTAGACCAGGCTGGCCTTGAACTCACAGAGATCCGCCTGCCTCTGCCTCCTGAGTGCTGGAATTAAAGGGTGCGCCACCACCACCCGGCACCCCCTTGATTTTTACATGGATGTTAGGATCGACTTGTCTACCTTGGGGGTGGGATGGAGACACACAGAATTTTGACCGGGATGGCACTGGTCTGCAGAACCACTTGAAAGTATTCCGGCCTTGACAACAGGAATCTTCCAATCCTGGAATCGAGCGTCTTTCTGGTATTTCAAGTATTCTTTAATGCCTCTCAGCAGTAGTTTGTAGTTTTCAGATACAGATTTTGTAGCTTGTTGGTAAAAACGATTTCTAAATCTTTCATTCTTTATGCCATTGTGATTGGGATTGCTTTCTTAATTTCATTTTCAGATGTTTAGTGCTATTATATAGAAATGCAACTGATGTGTATACATTAGCCATCCTTGTGGGACTTACTAGGGTTTGTACATATGTGTGTGCACCTGCGTGCGTGCGATCTCAAGGTTTTCTGAATTAGCACTTTTCTTGTTTGCTGAGTGTCTTTCATTATATTTCTTTGCCTAATTGCTCAGGCTAGAACCTTTGGCGTATGCTGAATAGATCCATTTCTTGTTCAGGCTTGTAGTCCATCACCATGAAGTGTGATGTTTATTCATTTCTTCGTTTAACAGGTGGTTGGCAGGTGTTTGTGGAGCAATTTCCTGTGCCAGGCACTGTACTAGGCTGCAGGATCTTCGGGTGCTTATAATGTGGTCGAAAGGGGAGTGAACTAGGTAAATATAAATGAACAAGTAAGGAAGGTGAATTTAAAGATTTGAAAATGAAGTAGATAAAGTGGTAGGGATCCTGAGAATGTCCCCAAGGAGGCAGGATTGACAGAGGCCGGAATGTCACAGTCAGCTGTGGCAAGATCCTTCAAAGGCTTTAACCAGCCATGGAAAGAACAAGAGGACTGAGCCCCTGAGGCTGGATTCAGCTTGCTCTAAGAATCTACAAGGCGATGGTGGTGGGCGCTGAGGGAATGAAGGGCCAGAAGCATGCTGGGAGCTCAGAGGAAGGCTGGGTCTCCCTGGACCTAATGCTTCCTGCTCAAGATGAAAATGTTAAGTCTTCAGCTCTGGTTGTTGCTATTTCCACAATAATATTATACTTAGTATTATTATATCCTAAAGAATGTGTCCAGTCTAACAGCATTTTACACAAGTATATTTTTAAGGATCTATAACCAACAGGCATTCTTTTACTTTTTTTTTTTTTTTTTTTTGAGACAGGGTCTCCTTGGCTGGCCTAGAACTCACAGAGATCCACTTGCCTCTGTCTCCAAGTGCAGGGATTAAAGGCTGTGCTGCCATGCCCAGCTTGGCATTCTTATTTTTAAAATTGCTTCTAGGAAATGCATCCAGAAGCTTCTAATGGAAAAGCCTTTTTTTTTTTTTTTTTTTTTTTTTTTTTTTTTCTGTCTCCCACACTTCTTCCATTTGGCCGTCCCTGTTTACTAGTTTCTTGATGATGCCTACAGGGAAAATGATTTTATATTCACTTGTCCTCAGCTCAGACTTTTCATCTTTCCTGGTGGCATTTCTATACTGTTTTTAGTTCAAACAGAGACCTTGAAAATGCTAAATTTTCAAGTTCTAACAAGTTGACTCAATTCACTATCCAATATTCGTTACATGTCTACATTCCCAGTGCAAACATTTTTCAATTTAAATTTTATTTTTCACATGTATGGGAGTTTTGCCTGCATGTATGTTGTGTGCTGTGTCTATGCCTGCTGCCCATGGAGACCAGAAAAGGGCATCAGACCCCCTAGAACTATAGTTACAGATAGTTGTGAGCCACCATGTAGGAACTGAACCTGGGTTCTTTGAATGAGCAGCCAGTGCTTTTAACCCCTGAGCCATCTATCCAGGCTTCAATAAAACGAGTCTACATTTATGTGTACGAATGTTTTGCCTGGGTGTGTGTATGTGCACCACATGTCTGTCTGGTACTGTGGTACCCTTAGAAGTAAGAAGAGGGCATCAGATCCCCAGAACTAGAGTTACAGATGATGTGAGCCACCACGTGGGTGCTGGGAAGTGAACCCAGGTCCTCTGTAAGAGCTTCGAGTGCTTTTAACCCCTGAGCCACCTCTCAGCCCTCTAGTTCAAGTGTTAATGGTCGTTGTTCCTAGGCCGGACTCCTCTGCTAGATTGACTTTGGTTCTCTCTGGTGTAGAGAAACGTTCAGTGAGATATCTAAGCATGCGTGTGCTGTGCGCCAAAACAAGAAGGAGCTCCTTCATAGTTCAAGTCCTAGGACTGAGCTGGGTGGAGGCCACGTGCCTGGAATCGCAGCCATGGAAGGCTGAGGCAGAAGGACTAGGAGTTTGAAGCTAGACTCAAGTACATAGAGAATACAAGGCTAGCCTGGGCTACAAAGCAAGACTTGTCTCAAACAAACAACAGACAAGGACTTGAAATGTAGCCCAGTGGTAATGAGAGCCTGCTTGTTTTTAAAGAAAATTTTGAAAAGGCTAGGCAAGGTACCTTTAATCCCAGCACTTGGGAAGATCTCTGTGAGTCAGAGGCCAGCCTGGTCTACCCTAGGCCTGCGTATTGAGACCCCCTACACACACACACACACACACACACACACACGCACGCACGCACGCACGCACGCACGCACGCACACACGAAGGAAGAAAGGAAGAAAAGGGTAGCAAAATGGCCGGTCTCAGTGAAAACACGAAGTAACTCTTTTTAGTAACTCAACTTGTTCTTCCCCTGGGGACCGCGGAGGTCACTCCACACCAGAATTCTCTAAGCCTTGGCAGAGCAGACAGACAGTGAAAGATGACACCGGTGCTTTCCTCAGGGACCTCCGCCGCATTTTTCTTAATCATATTGATAAATAGACAAGACACTCTCATGGCTTTTTCCTCACCCCCAAAGCGGAACCTTGAACAGGAGATACGGGGAAGAGGCTGTGCAGATGCGGGGGCAGGTGATTCCTGACTTTTGCTTCAAGTTTGCCTCAAGACTGGCAGGAGACGCTTGCAGAGGAGGAGGGCTTGGTAACATGAAAGTCCTCACTAGCTGCTGTCCCTGCTTGTCCTCAGGGTCTGGCTTGCTCCCCAGCAGCCTTGATGGGTTCCAGTCATTGAATTGGATTAAACAGATAGAGGAGGAGCTAGGGGAATTGGGAGGGGGGCTTTGGACAAGGACATGTAATGCTAGTCAGAAGGGTCATAGGATCGTCTGGTCAAAGTGTGCAAGGAGGCAGAGACGAGAGCCGTGTGCAGCCAGGGGGCCATCATGTTGCCAGCGCTTTTTTTTAGGACCGTGCTCATTTGAGGGGGAAACAAAGGATGCATCAGCTTTATGTCAGCCAGCAAGAGGGCCAGCAGTCAAGCCTGTGACTCCAATACAAGGAACCCAGGGGTGACTCGCTCTGATGGGGGTGTTTAATTTACCTCCCAAGATACTGGAAACCAGAAAGTAAGGACATCCGTTTGGAGTTGAGGGGGATGTGGTCAGTTGACTTGGGGCATTTTTGGAGTTGATTGACCTGGGTGGTTGGTTATTTGAATAATCACTCTGAGGACAGTGAAATGCTTGGCAGGTAAGGGCGCTGGCTTGCCGCCAAGCCAGCTGCCCTGAGCTCAACCCTTGGGGTCCACATGTTGGGAAGGGGAGAGCACCAGCTTCTGCAGGCTCTGATCTCCACCTGTGTGAGATGGTGCACACATGCCCGCACACAAGCACCTACATACATCCACACATACCCATCTATACCCATACACACACATAAATAAATGTCATAAACAATTTCTAATTGAAAAAAAATCTATGCATACACTGTTGCTTCCAGGTCATTATCATCATTACTGATTTTGCTTCCTTAATCATATCACTTTCCTAAACATTCTGTGTTCAGATTTCTTTATCTTTTTCCTCCTTAGTAAACTCCTGTTGGATTCATAATTTAAACAGGACATCCACGGAAACCATTTCTGTCTTGTGTGTTCTTTTGACACACCACATCGCTCTGTGGGTTCAGTCAGAGCCGTGTGCTCTTCACTGATCACCACCAAACTAAAGAGGCCCTTAAAACCGTCAGTGGTGTGGGCCAGTTCTGAAGCCGGAGCACTGTGGGGCCAGGCCAGATGGCCGAGCCAGGCTGCTAAGACATAATGTGTGTTCTGTAGCTCTTGGCTTCAGCACCCTGGGCAGCTGACAGTCAGAAGGCCAAGGGGGAGGGAGCGGATTTCCCACTGTCCATTTGTTCTGTGGCCATCTCCAGGAATGAACGGTAGGGGGTGGTACAAGTGTTTCCTGACCATGATTAAAGCCTACAGGAAACTGGCAAAAGCACGGGCTGAGAGTTCTGAAGCCCCGGCTGCCTGCTACCATGTCCCGTGCCTGTCTTCTGTTCCAGACTCCCCCCCCACCCCTCCCTTCAGGCTCCCTGGTGTATAAGGTAGAGGGGCAGACCCGCTCACTTTCCTGAATTCTCAAGTGCCTTCGAGGTGGTATTTCACAAACAGCCGGGTACATGGAGAGTATGCGTTCAACTTGTGTAGGGCTGATAGACAGATGGACGCTTCCCCTCCGCTCCACCCTGTTACCCAACCACTGTTGAGGGTGGGAGAGAAATGGCATTCATTGCCGAGTGTGTTACAGTGGTTCCTTGAGCCCCGGTACAGTTTCTTGTGAAGGTGGGTGACGTCCTGGGCTCTGAGATACTGTCTAGTCAGGGGTTCTGTTGCTGCAAAGAAACCATGACCGAAAGCAAGTTGGGGAGGAAAGGGTTCATTTGGCTTACACTTCCATATTATAGTTCATCATCTATGGAAATCAGGACAGGAACTCAAACAGGGCAGGAACCTGGAGGCAGGAGCTGATGCAGAGGCCATGGAGAGGTGCTCCTTACTGACTTGATCCCCATGGTTGCTCAACCTGCTTTCTTATAGAACCCAGGACCACCAGTCCAGGGATGGCACCCCTCACATGGGCTGGGCCCTCCCCTATCAATCACTAATTAAGGAAATGTCTTACAGGGCTGCCTACGGTCTGATCTTATGGAAGCATTTTCTCAATTGAGGTTCCCTCCTCTCAGATGACTTTGGCTTGTGTCAACTTGACAAAAAACCATCCAGCACAGACACATAGTTAATCAGTAGACCGCATGGGCCTCAGAAGGAGGATGAAGTTCTGACCTAAGACCCAGAGCAGGAGGTGGTTTGGTTTGGTTTTTCTCTTTTTAACTGAGCAAGCACCTCCTAGGTCTCTGGAAAAAAGACTAAAGGTTTCTTGTCAGTTATCTATGGAAAGCAAGGCCCTCCCTGGGGTCTGCAAACCTTTGGTATCAGTGGGGCAGATCCTCGATGGTCAAGTGCAGTCTTTGGAGGGGGGTTTGTAGGGGGATCTGTTTTCATGAAGAAGAGCTAGTCACACAAGGCAGTGAGTGGTAGCAACCATGGGCTTCCCTACATTACAGCTGTGCCTTTTTCTAGTCACACCTCCCTCTGAATATTGAAGATGAGTTTGGAACGGACTTGTAGATTTTCTTGGGTTTAGATAGCTGCCCTTCTTTCTCTGACTCGCATTTGTACCCTGAGATAGCCTGCCCCTGGCATTGTGGGGTAGCTCCAGAGCTGTGCTGCAGTGACCCAAGCTTAGCACTTGCCTGTTTACTGCGTCTCCACACCTTATAGCTTCCTGACTTGAAATAGGGTTTGAACAGACCAAAAACACGTTTCTGGCTGTCCTCCAGAGTTTGACTTCTGCTTCCCAATAATGCCATAAAAACGCTCGGTCAAATAAATTCTCAGGAACTAAAGAGAACACATTCCCCGTTCTGTATGATCGCAGGGAAGGGAGACAGGTTACAGCTGACCGCCTGGCCTGCTGCCTGAGGCACAGGAAAACCAGACTGCAGAGAGTCTCTTGGCAGTGTTTTCTAGTGATCAGAGATAATTCTCTGTGTGTGATCGATGGGCTTTCCATGTGCGCTTTGCACGTTTGTATCCACTGATGCTTTGGGGTTCCATAAAATACTGCTTTTACATCCTGCTCAGTGATATATTAGTATATGTTATGAAGTGTTTGAGTTTTGGCTCAATTTTCTGTTTAGTAAGCTTGTAGTGTTAGCAATGGAAAGAATCCTTCATGTGTATGAACATGCTTGTATGCATGTGCGTGTGCGTGTGCGTGTGCGTGTGTGTGTGTGTGTGTGTATGTGAGTGCAGAGTGACAACTACCTTTCCCTAGAAATCATAAAATCTTTAGCATTCAGGATTGCATCAGAGAAGAGATGGCATATTCAAATGAGAGTACATTAGAGAGAGTTTCTCTGCAAAGTGACTGTACTTCAGAAGATGTGAATGTGGGAGCGTTCAGAAAGTGTAGTGGAGAGCATCAGTGAAGCTGTTAGCACGCCTAGTAGGGAGGAAAGGAAGGGCTGATGTGACCTGGGGGAGGGGTGCGTATGGGGAAGCTGCCTTCATATGGGGAAGCTGCCTTCAGCGTGACCTTCAGTACGGAGGCGCAGGTGGCTGGCTGAGGCGACTTGACCCAAGGCTGCCCACTGTCTCCTGTCACCCTTCTCTCTGGTCATGATTCCCCATTGACTGACCTCAATCAGAAGCCAGAGTTAGAAGGGCAACAGGTCCTTTGTCTTGGCTTCTAGAGAACGAACATGACCTGGTTGAAGGCACATGAAAGGCCTCTGGAACATTCCCATTATATGTGTCCAGTTATTGCTGACAGAGGCATAAGACTCTACAGAAAATGTACTTTCATTTTTAAAATAAAAGTATTTGTTGATGCATGATTAACATGGAATAAACTGCACATAATTGAAGCATGCAACTTGATACATTTTGATGTTTAGATCTACCTGTGAAACCATGATAGTGAATTTGTCATACTTTAACATTTAAGATAGTCCATATGGTTCCTTTAGGAAATTATGGAAAGATATCATGGAATCAAGCCATAATAGGCACAATTTCAAAAGTGTTGACTCAGACAAAATACACACAATATAAAATCCAAAGTTCATGAGGCGTGTGCGGATCTAGCTCAGTGGTAGAACACTTGCCTAGCAGACAGGAGATATGGTTCATCCTCAGCACTGCAGGCTGATGATTCCCACCCAAAAACAGCAAAAATGATAGGCTCGATGGAACAGGCCTCGTAATCCTGATATTCAGGAGGCTGAGGTGAGAAGATCACACGTTTGAGACTAGCCTGGGATACAGAGTCAGTTCCCCGAGCAATTTAGTGAGAGCCTGTCTCAAAACACAACAAGAGGGCTGAGCATGTAGCTCAGCAGAAGAGCATGTACAAGGCTCTGTGTTCAATCCCAGCTCCACACACATTCTCACAAAACTTGGGAGAAAATGCTTTCATCTGACTTCATAGTAAAAAAAGAAAATGAAATGAAGTTTGAAAGGTTTTTTTTTTTTAATCTGAACTTTGCATTTGTTTATCGCCAAATATTTAAAACAAAACATGGGACTGGACACATGGCTTAGCAACTAAGACTGTTTGCTGCTCTTGCAGAGAACCCGAGTTCAGATCTCAGCACCCAGATCTGGCAGCTCTCAACTGCCAGTAACTCCAGCTCCAGGGAATCCAACACTGTCTTCTGGCCTTTGCAATCACTGCGCCCAAGTTCACAAGCACCCCCCCTTCCACATGTAGATACAATGTAAAAATCATGAAAATAAAACTGATCCAAATGTAAGCCTGTGGATCTATATGGTCTGAGTAGTTAGCAGTTTAAGTTTTGAGAAAATCAGTGCTAAATGGGTGTTTCTTTAGCTCTGGTGGGACGGTAGATGTGAAGTTCCGGTGTGCACCGTATCCGATAGTCATATGTCAAACACAGTTCAGGAAACAGGCTCAAGATTGGGTGAAAGATCTCTGTAAAGCCTCTGTAAAGGTTGGCCTGTGGGCCTGTCAGTGGGGTATTTTCTTGATTGCTAATTGATGGAGCATGGGCCAGCCTGCTGTGAGCCAGGGCCATCTCACCTCTGTGAGAAAGGTAGCTGCTGAGCAAGCCTGAGAAGCAGCCAGTAAGTAGGGTCGCTCTGTGTCTCTGCTTAGCTCCCGCCTCCAAGGTCTCGGCATCACTCCGTGACAGACCGCAGTCAGTCTGTGAGCAAATTAAACTCTTTTCTCCCGCAGGCTGGTCCGGTCAGGGTTTTATCACATCAACAGAGAAGCCCACCAGGACAGGAGGGGAGTTGTGCTATTGATAACTGCTCACAGCTGTCACTGTCACCATTGTTGAGCATTTCGTGTGCATTTGGCACCAGCCTCCCCTTCATTAATCCTGCGCAAACCACAGGAAGTAGATACCGCCGTGCTCCCTCCTTTGCAGATGAAGATAATCTTAGGAATGTGGAGACTGAAGTGAGTCGCAGAAGCCACGATCTTACTGTCTAAAGGTCACAAAGCTTGTAAGTGATAGAGCCACGACAGATTTGGATTCCTGCTCTATCCTATTCTGCATTATATTATGCGGCATGCCAGTCACCCACAAACACATTTAAGGAATTATTAGCAACACGTTTTTGATACCCACCTTTAGTGAAACAGAGTGCTAAAGTTCTAGCTGGGTTGAGAGCTGGCACCCACAGCCTTCACTGTCCTCAGAGTCCTGTGTATCTAAGGCGTTTGTTCTCAACCTGTGGGTCATGACCCCTCTGGGGATCAAACATCAGATGTCTTGCATACCAGATATTTACATTATCGTTCATAACAGTAGCAAAGTTACAGTTATGAGGTAGCAATGAAATAATTTTATGGTTGGTAGTTACTACAACATGAGGAACTGAATTAAAGGGTCGCAGCACTGGGAAGGCTGAGAACCGCTGCTCTAAGGAAATACAGGATCTCCTAATGCCAGGGAAGGCAGGCCAGGGC